>WWET01005620.1:43128-55097 GCA_011038615.1 Limnodynastes dumerilii
CCCCTCCCCTTCCTCTGCTCCTTAAAGTCTGGTTTTGTTTCTCCTTTATGATTGTTTAGGTCATATTTTTTACCTAAATAACAAAATATAATAAACAACAACAGCTTTTTCATGTATAAGGTCTGTTCTTTTCTTTAATCTTTATTATGTTAGATTGTTTTGTAATATTCACAGTTGTTTTAAGAGTTTCTACCCAACTGTAGACTCTTGGTATACCTTTTTCTGTGTTTCTTAGATTTGCATTGTTGTAAACCATCATTCCTGAGTTCCCTTTGGTTTATGTATGCTAAACTGTTGTCTAAATCAGTGGTTCCCAAACTGTGCGGCGCGGCACCCCAGGGACGCTCTCACCGGGGTGCCGTGGAATCTTTCTATTTTCTATATTATTCTGTTCTATTCAATTCTATTTTTTTCTTAGGGGGTGCCTTGAAAAAATATGGAGACCCTAAGGGTGCCTCAAACTGAGAAAGTTTGGGACCCACCGTTCTAAATAAAGAGATAGGAAGGAGGAGAGAAGGGCCGTGACCCCGTCCCAGAAGGAGGAGACCTTTGGTCACGTCCACCAAGAGATGTCATTTTTTAAGTCCAAGTTCAAAGTCTCTGAGTAGTAGGTTATTTATGATTGGTGCTCCACAGTAAGGCAAGGGAAAAAGGGGGGAGAATTAATGATAATATACATTACTTCAAAGATAAAAAAGTCAGCAGTACACTACTTTTACACTGCTGCTGACATTTATTATCTTTGCGGTACGCATGCATTTTTTAAGTATTTGAAGTAAAGTCTTTTTAAAAGATAATGCACTATGTGGTATGATTTTTACTGTATTTACATGTGGATAATCAACACCAGGGGCCAGATTTGCTAAACTGTAATTTGGAAAATTGGAGATGTTGCCTATAGCAACCAATCACATTCTAGCTCTCACTTTCTTTTTACATAATAGAGAATGTCAGCTAAAATCTGATTGGTTGCTATAGGCAACATCTCCACATTTCCAAACCCGCAGCTTAGTAAATCTGGCCCCAAGAGGCGGTAAAGAACCCCCAGGCTCATATTGGGAGAGCCTCAGGTTTGCATTTATTATTATACATTACACTAATACTTATACATTTAGACTTGCGCTGACAAGTCACACTCTCACTGTTCTATGTAAACTTCTATGGTAGATAAGTTCAATCACATTATATATCCTAGGTCTAATTCAGAACTATCACAGGGTATACCCATATATACAAATATACTACACTGTATTATCATTATTTTCATTTAATTTTTCCCCGTTTTTTCCTTTGCCTTACTGTGGAGCAGTAAATAACCTACTACTCAGAGACTTTGAACTTGGACTAAAAAAATGACATCTCTGAACTTTTGGAAATACCTCTGGGTAATGTTCAGGTGCTTTTTCTACTAAACACTCCCTTCTTTGAGTCTGTTTAGGGATTGGCAAGCCAGCACTGTGAGAAATAGCAGCCCTTTTTAAACCAGGCATTAACAAACCCATTCATTTAGATTACCACTACAGTATTTATAGGTGTATAACTTGGATGTGCGCTTTTTAATTATCACAATTTAATATATATATATAAAAAGTTTAAACCTGCTAGGCATGCGTTCAACTATGCACAGCTGCTCCCCCAATGGGTTGACCATGCCCCCAGTGGGTTGACCACACCCCTTTCACAGCACAATCCTATCTATTGCACACCAAAGTGAGATGGGGGCGCCAAGGGGAGGGATCATTTCTTGCCCCCCTAACAAAAAAAGTTGTGAAGCCCCTAGTGGCACACACTACTTGCTGATGTGAATAATAATCATAGTGTGTGGCTGTGGCAAATAAAAACATCTGCGTGCACTACAAATTTTAGTTATCTTGTGGCTGTTATCCGTCAAAACAATACAATAACTGTACCCAAGCATTTGAGGACTGTTTTTTTAGTGTTTTGAAAATCTGTCTTGCCTACACACTACAGAGATTATTTGTCCAATAATTGTATGATTTTACCAATAATCATGCTAGTTTCTGGCCAGCTTAAGACTGAGCCTTGTGGAACTCTTAACAGATAAAGGAAGTTTTGGGGAGGTGTATCCATTCAAACTGACACTCAAATAGCGATTAGATAGGTAGAATGTGGACCAGTAAAAGGGACTGTCCTGAAGGATTGTAACATATGTATGAGAAGAGGGGAGTCAACAGTGTCAAAAACAGCAGTATGATCCAAGCAAATTAGAAGAGAGTAGTGACCTTTATGTTTAGCAGTGATTAGATCATTGAATATCTTGGCCAGTGCAGTTTCTGTGTGATGTTGAGAAGGAATACTTGACTGAGGGGATTGTGTAAGGAAGAGAAGTGTGTGTGAGGAAAGGATGTTTGTGAGCCAGGTCTATTTAAGTATCTCAAGTAGGGGCATGGAAGCAGAAAAATGGGTAGATAATCTGAGAAAGAGTTGGAGTCAGAGATTTGGCTTTTCAGAATTGGAGTGTAAAGACTGTAAGATACCAGGAGAGCCAGAGAGCAACATTGTTGGGATATGCACAGAAGATAGGCATCAGCTGACTTGTGAGTGTACAGAATCAAGAGGACAAGTAGTATAGTAAGAAGAGAAGAAAAGAGCATCTGAATCTGACCACCATTTTTCGTTCCAGAGCTGGCCTGGCTGGGAATAATCCTATTTGGTTTAGCCTAAATAGTGAATTAGGAAGGTTATTTAACAAGACAGGCTGTTCTTCTGTTGTTTTTTGTATATTTACAGGGGTTTTTAAACCTCCTAAATCTCTAGTCATGTGTAAACCTCACAAGTCTAGTCTTTAAGTATGCAACGATATTTAAACCCTTGCAGGTTTCTTGTTATGTGTATAAAGATATACAAACCGCACAAGTTTCATTATGCATTATTCATTTTTATTCATTAGAGGTTGTGTATTTTTCTTCACAGGCCTAGGAAAAACAGAAGACAAATCTAGGGGAAAACATGGAAGAATTGCACAAGAGAAAATAAAGGCTCCAAAGAAGAGGATCGAAAATGCAAATATAAGATTGGAGCATATAATGACGCCCACTTCAGGTAAGAAGCAAAACACACATGTGATTAGTCATATTACCATCTGTCTAAAAAATAAGTGACACCTGCATGCTCTGTTAACTACTACTCGTTATTTCTATATACGAAAATGTATTTAACACTTAGGGCCAAATTTACTAAGCTGTGGGTCTGGAAAAGTGCAGATGTTGCCCATAGAAACCAGTTATATTTTAGCTGACATTCTGTAGTATGTAATATTAAAGTGAGATCTGGAATTTGATTGGTTGCTATAGGCAACATGTCCACTTTTCCAAATCTGCACCTTAGTAAATTTGGCCCTCAAGCTCTAAATTTTGCAACATATTTATTGATTAAATAACAATCCTCAGTTGATAAAACAGGACCAGATCCAGAATTTGAAGAGGAAATCAGGTGGAAGGTTACACCTGGGCTAAACCACTTTGAGTTTCAGGGGAAAACAAATTATTCTTCTTATTTATTTTGCATGCAGGGAGAATATTTTGCTTTTGCTTATTGCACACAGATACTGACCAGCTTTACTTTTAAACTTATATAGACTGGGGATAAAAAACCACTTCTTAACACTAATGCTGTTAACAGATGTAATTTGCTTCCCCTACCAAAGTAATGCCCAGGTGTATTATGCCTATCTGATTTTCAATATCTGGATTCAGTCATCAGTAAGGAAGCCTTTAGACTAGGTTCATGTAGTGTAATTCCCCATTGTAAGAAAGTAATATGCTGTTTGGAGAGAGAAGGACACATATATTAAGATGAAATAATATATAACATATCTGGACCGCTGTGATTAGGTAAGTATTGTAAGTATCCTTTAATAATACCCTGTACAATGTAGAAGACTTTCAAATACTATGTTATTGAATAGTTTCACGATTTTGGAATTTTATTTGATTGACTTTGTTAAAAGTATTTGAGGGACAGAAAGAAGGATGGAGAATACTGCATGTAGTCCCCAAAATACTAGTTTATCATGCAAGTTCTAAATGACAGGGTTGCCATTGGCATTGCAGTCAATGTGCTGTGCTGGAATGGGCTAGTTCTGTCCTAGTGATATGAACTGATGGTTCTGTTTGGGTGGGTACAGATCACTCTCACATCTCTGCCCCCCTGCACCAGGCAGTCTGGACGACAAGTGCCAACGCCAAACCAATAAGAAGGGTGAGGTGACCTGTCCAAACTGCTCATCTGTCACACGCAAAACCATGGCAGGTTTGAGAAAGCACATGGATGTGTGTGAGCAGGTAAGACAATTAGTAACCACATTTATCTAATGTTATATATTGGTGTGTTTGGATAAATACATTCTTATGAAGGGTGATTAATGTTTTATACTTTCCATCTTGGTTTTATGTGTGGATAGTAACTGTGATAGGAAACTTCATGTCCCTGTATGCTGGTGCATGTTGGACATTGTAGTCCGTATTATAGATGTGGCGCCAAGCCTATGCCTGTCCATGTGTGACCTTGCAATGTGTATGCACTGACACTCACTGCTGCCCATCTCCAGCTGCAGGAAGCCTTGAGATGTCAACACTGCAAGAAGCAGTTCAAGTCCAAAGCTGGTCTCAATTATCACACTATGGCGGAACACGTCAACAAGGTGAGAGAAAGCCTGAGATCAGCGGTAGTGACTCCCATTTTCTAAGATAGGTGCCAGTACTGGGAACTGCACAAACGTCTTCATTGTGGCAGCTATATAGCCTACACATTTACAAATGCGGCTGCCTATATATGACATGTTTTTTTTTATTTTTATTTCTAATAAGAAAAAAAAAATGTTACAAAGCCTTGCCATCATTTGAGGCAATATTTGGCATTTTATACTCTTTGTGAGGTCAGGGTAAACAAAAGGTACCCTGATTCCTTGATATCGACACCTTGTATAACATTTCATATTCCTCCCACTTAGTCTTCCAGTACTGATGATGTCATGTTGGATGATCCCAAGGAAAGAGAACGGCTGCGAAAAGTTTTAAAGCAGATGGGAAAACTGCGCTGTCCAAAGCAGGTACATACAGATCAGCAATGTGCTTTTCACAAAACTTTTACTTAATAAATGTATATCTGGTCAATATGCACCTGTCACCTGCACACATGGGGACATCTGTTATGTAGGTTTACCAATATTTATGACACATAGAACTATCTGCCTAATTCTAGGGGAATTAATAGGCTCAAGGCTGATTCATCCTTCTAAATGGCTGCTCAGTGTGTAGGTGGTTGAATTTGAGTACCTAGTACTGTGTTGCATAATATAAGCAATAATACAATGTGAAATACATATTTTTGATGTGCTCTTATATATCTTAGAATTGCTCTGCAACATTCTCCAGCCTGATGGGTTATCAGTACCACATGCAGCGCTGTGGTCGACAGCAGTGTGATAGGGAGAAACTGCACTTTTCCTGCCCCCACTGTAACAAGTCGTATCAGTCCAAGGCTGGTAGAGATTACCATGTGCGCTCTGAGCACTGTGTGGTAAGTGTTCATAGATTATTGTTATTGTTATTATTATTATTATTAACATTTATATATCCCCAACACAGCATGATACAGGCAGAACAAACACCACACAGATAAGGCCTTTATCAAACTCTTGATTTTAATAATGGATTACTGAGCATGGTGATTCATGCTTGGGCCTTACTCTTATAGTCACAGTTGTGTTCACCTTTTTTTGATTATGACATCCAGTATGTGATAGCCCCCCTATGTTTCTTTCCCAGGATCCTGTGCAACCAGAGACAACAATACAAAAGATGGAAGTTGAGGATTTTGAGCGCACCCCAAGTGGTAGGGTCAGGAGGCAGTCTGCTCAGGTTGCAGTCTTCCACTTGCAGGAAATCGCAGAGGATGAACTGGCAAAAGAAGGAACTCGAAGGAGGATGAAGGAGGATCTAGTGCCTGACAGCAAGAGGGTGAGGGACAGATAATGAGCATCTGACACTTACAGGTATCATCATAGTGATGAACACTCAATGAGGTATATGTAGTAATGGTAAGTACAGTCTACGGATATCTACCATTGTGTTATCACACTATGTAATCCGTGCCCCTCTGATAGTTTTGTTTAGAATGAAATAAAAATAGTCTAATTTGTGTGTCATGTGACAGCTAAACTACCTCCGTCCTGGCCTGCCGACTTTTAGCCCTCGGCTCTTAGACAGCTGGAAAACGTCTGTGAAGGAGAACGGGTTCATCTGTTGTCCCAATAATGTGAGTTCAACTGTTGTATATACACTAACACACATCATCATGGCTTAAATAGACTGAGCAGCTGCACAACAGGCCCTTGGCAGCTACTCAGCCAATGTGTGGAACAGCTGCCTGTCCTCTGTTGTACAGTGTTGCCGCTCTGAATGGTTGTTCTGCACACAGTTTAGCCCCTGTAATGTGGGCTTTGAGTGTAGGAATCAAGCCACGCTTATGTTTGTCATTTTTGTCCTATTTAAATTCTGTTAGTACCAAAAAGAAAGAAAGTATATTTACTTAAATTTCTGAATACCTTCATCAATCCTCTTATCTATGAATTATTAATTAGCTAATTAGTATCGAATTAAAGATTGTGGTCCGGATCCTGATTTTGTAGGATCCTGCTAGCGGACCTGCAGCTGCGGATCCCATTTAGCTTAAATGCGAGGAGAGAACACTCCCCTTGCACTTATTCATTTCCACCAGCAACACCCTACCTTTGCATTTACACCCTGGCTACACTCAAAATTGGGCTGATGTGTAAATGACGATTGTATTAACCAAGCCCTTACTGTACAATTTCATTTTAAATACCTCCCCCTCCCTCCATAAAGCCCCCACATGCTGCCTTTTTATTTATTTTCAGACAACGTGGCAGCAGCTGCAAATCCGAGATCTCTACCTATTTGCAATGCCATTTAATAATGGTAGTTAAGCTGCTATAATATAGCATTACACAAGGAAAGAGATCCCTGATTTTCAGCTTCTGCAGTTCCCGCACAGCAGCTTCAAATTACATATCTATTTCTACGAGCAATGCTATTTAAGAGCGCCTAATAGCCGCTATTTAATAGCATTGCACATGTAACAATATAGCCGACTCGTGGGCAGGAGACGCTCATCACAGATCAAAGAGCCGCAAGCAGGTCTTTTCTAGGTGCATAAAGTTTTAAAGTATCATAGTTCTTTTTTTTTATATTAGTACATTGCCTGAGTTTTGGGCGTATAAACACGTCTATGAAATAGGTCTAAATGGAAATAAATGGTTCTCTGTTGGAATTAATCCTTTTGAAAAGGATTAGTGGCCATTAATTACAACACAGAACAGAAACTTGCACTAATCAGAGACCTCTCAAAACACTGAGAATAATCTTTGGGGATCTTACTCTATTATCAGTATGGACAATGGTATTCATGCTGAGTTGGGTGTACATAACGTACTATTTTCTCACTACACATACAGTCTCATACAATTGAGCCACCTTGTGGCTGAGCTAGCAATTAGGTGCATTCTGCTGTTGGAACGATACCACTCTACATCCTTTTGTTCAGCTGGAAAATATGCAGTTGTTTTGCATGGATCTGCATTTGGCTGACCCCCGGATCAGTAATACTGATGATGACTATATGTCTGCACATATTACAAGAACAGCATTGCAGTTGTGTTTGTTTGACTTCTATTTCCATGTAACGGCTAATTACAAAGAAAAAATTAACATCTCCAAAACAAGCTCAGTGAAACTAATGCTCATCAATATGTGCCATGGCACTAACTTCATGTTATGTTTTCCCTGGCAGCATTGTGAAGCAATATACTCCAGCGTGTCCGGGCTGAAGGCTCATCTTGCAAACTGCAGCAAGGTACCCTATACATAGTAATGGTTACTAAGAAACTGAGTGCGTTCATCTTGTGGCTGCTGCTCATTGAGGGACACCATAGGCCTGATACAGACTGAAATGTATGCCTGGTAGTGCAGCGTATTTCTGTAATACAATACATTACATTTATTATAAATATACATAAATTGAGTATGCATGACTGAGGAAGAGAACATACTTTTATTGTGCATTGTTGCCCTTGCATATAGAAGATGTTCTTTTTAGTGTTTCAGTCGAATCGGGACTATGTGTGCTTTTACACCGAGAACCCTGCTCTCCCCATGATAATAAACATGGCTTATAGCTGTGTTGCAGCTGTTCAAACCGCAGTTACAACCTTTAGTAAAACTTGGGTTGTAACCTTTCACGCTGGACAAGTGTCTGCAGAGGCAGACAGTGATTCCCATCCCCCAATTTACATACTTTTAATGTAACCGAGGTTAAATAACCCAGGTTCTTCATACTGAAGCATGGGTTAGGGCATACCAGGAATAACCCTGGTATCGACCAGGGTCGCGGACCCAGGGCGACAGACCTGGGTTGACCCATGCACACCGACACCTGGTTAGCTCGGTGTGAAAGGGGTATTACCGAGTGTAAGTTTTACACTGCGATGGTCATCGGATTGCAATTTTTTTGTTTCAGGGTAATCACTCAGTCGGGAAATATCGATGTTTGCTGTGTCAGAAGGAGTTCAGCTCGGAAAGTGGTGTAAAGTACCACATCCTAAAGACACACTCACAGGTGAGTATTTGTGAGGGATGAAACGGAGCACATGAAAGTACTAGCATTGTTGTTGTTTGGAATAAGAGGAACAGGTGGTTCCCTGGGGAGTGTTCTAAAGCAGTGTTGCTTAGGGAAGGCAATAAAGATCCCTTTCTTAGAAATGTACTGATACTTGGTGCCCAATGAGATGTTTTCTATGCCCATTTTCAGGGATTGCTGTCCCACTTACATACCTGCCTTCTATAGTTTTTAGATAACCCATTTCTTATATTCAGTTTTACTTATTTGTTATTTTTTTTTTTTACATATAATCAACCATCTAAAGTTCTTATGTTGGAGTGCAAAAGAAAATGTGGTTTACAAGTGAAATAATTCTGCAGAGGGAATATCTGTTTCTATTTCTACTAGCAATAGGAGATAATATACATTAGTAACACTTCGATCTATCTATTTTCCCTCATTAAAAAAGTGCAAATCTTTGCTCTTCTGTGATCAGTCAAGTTGGGTGATATCATAATAATGTTTTTGCAGCTTACTGCATAACCACATTAGTGTGAAGGGAAGTAAGGAGCTTTGTTACTGGTGAAATTGATTAGCAATATGTCATCGGTGAATCGGAGGCACTGAGGAATTGGGTAAAGAGAAATTATACTTTTGTCATTAGAAAATTGGATGGAAATGTTGATTAAACTCGTATGAAATGTTTTGATCTGACTTTTATACACACTATATATTTTCAGAACTGGTTCCGGGTGTCTGTGGTTTCGTCACATTCTAAAAGGAAAAGAACTCCAGATTTCTCTGCTAATGAATCTGGGATGAAAGCAGTAGTCACAAATAAAAGGAAGAAGACTGAGGAGAATTCTGTAGTGGTTCCTTCAGCCACTACAACACCCAACAAAAAAGAAACTCAATTTGCACAAACAACCCAGCCTCAGGAAGCTGCAAGTAACATTGAAGTGTTCATGCACAGCTTGGGGCCCAAGGGGAAACTTCGTAAGGGTGTCACATCAAAAATAGGGAAATAACACCACACAGGTCTGTGCGCCAATACCAGACTCCACATCAGTAGCCAACAGTAATCACACAGAAAACAATATATATATATATTATAGCAGATCTCTCCACAAAGTCTCACTGCTACAACATAAAGCAGGACCAATATAAATGTCTATCTATTACTTGAAAGTCAGGGTAGGAAACAGTGGCATTACTATATAAATTAAATATTATATAAAAAACATAAGGAAAGGATATCTGCTTTAATCAGTTCTCAGATGCCATTTACTAACTTGCTTTTATTCTGAAATACTTGGTTGTATTTTATAACTTGCACTATTTGCTGATTGGTTTTCTAAAAATCATTCACCTAATTGTAGAGTTAGCAAATGAGCCCTAAACCCTTGAGAAACTGCACTGACATCACAATTATCTATCTATCTATCTATCTATCTATCTATCTATCTATCTATCTATCTATCTATCTCTTCAACTGACAGAAATCCTTCCAGGATTATTGGTGTCCTTGATTATATGTTTTTGTCTTTTTAATAGGAAAATTATGTAATTTGTAAAATGAAAAGTGATGTTTTTAAGAATGTAATGTAAAGAGAGATTGATACCCAGAAATGAATAATATAGGACAGTTAGTCATGTGAATAAAAAAAATATATACAGTTAATTTCTATATTTAATAGCACTTAGAGACAGTTAGTCTGTTCTCAGGAGACAGTAATATATAGTACTTACATTATCACTGTATCTACACAGAACACCTTGTGTTGTTTAAAAGGAGTTGTTTTCCATTTAATGTGTGCCTTAAACATAAACACAGTGGGGACAACCATTTTATGACAGACTCTCAATTCACTAGGACCCAGTAACATTGCTGAAATGCCTCATCACAGTGCATCCTGGTACCATCACAGAGGCATTTCATTTACAAATCTCCTATTGAATTGATAGGCTGCATTATGAATTCTAATAAAAATTACAAAATGGCTGCCTCCACTGTGTCTAACTGATAGGCACTGCTTTAACTAAAGTCACATAGGCAATACTATTAGTAGCGCTTGTGTAGCTCTACCAGCCTGCAGTAATTCAGATTTTAATTATATCTGTTTTAAAATGGTTAACCTAGAAGTCGTCATTGAACATGCATAATAACCTTGTTTGAACATGTGTTTACACACCCTTATTAAGAAAAAATAAAAAAATAAAAAAATATTTATATAGGCTTACAGATGCAAACCAATGGAATTCGGTGTGAAAATCTAGCAATATTAACACGACTTTCTTCATAACTGCTGTGTCTGTTATCTGTCATATATATGTTTCAATACATTATATGAACACAATATGGCCTCTATAATTACAATAAAACAATAAAAGTAATACAATATGACACTTTATAACAATCTCTAATATGTATGTAAAAAATTTTTCCATATATTGCTGGAAATTAAAGGCTATTTCTGTTGCCTGTTATTTTATTTAATTTTTTTTACTTACCATAGAGAGCTTTTATACAAGTAAGGATGTCAGGGGGGGGTCCCTACACCCCCCCTTATCCCTTTTGTGTATGTGTCTGATTTATTTGTTGCATTTATACAGTTTCCATATGTTTTATTAATCTATTCATATTTTGTTCAATTGTTGAACAATGATATCTGATTCCAATTTGGTCACACAGGAGAAATTGGACAGATCCAGTTGCTCAGTGAGTGGTAAAAACTAAACAGTTGCAAAAGAAATGGCTGCGCTTCTATCCACTAAATTAAATATGTGCAAGTGTATATATAAATATAGGGGTGCAGCCAAGGACCAAAGTGACTACGATGTAAATACAAGGAACAAAAGAGGTCCGGCGCTCCAAACATACATTAAATAACACTATGTGTCTGCACATAAATAAAAAGGAGGTTTAGTTCACAATATAGCTATATTGGTTTAAGCTCACCTGCCCAGCTTCAAGGCACCTCCTGTAGGTGAGTCCCTATCCATTTGCTATATGTGTACACAGGAGGTCTCTGTTAAGACACTACCTGCATTTGAATAGCCTGCAGCAGCCATGTTTGGGGAGTGGTCAGACTCCAAAATAAAACTAAACAGTAGCAGTAACAGAAGTGCGGCCATTTCTTTTGCTACTGTTTAATTTTATTTTGGAGTCTGACCACTCCCCAAACATGGCTGCTGCAGGCTATTCAAATGCAGGTAGTGTCTTAACAGAGACCTCCTGTGTACACATATAGCAAATGGATAGGGACTCACCTACAGGAGGTGCCTTGACGCTGGGCAGGTGAGCTTAAACCAATATAGCTATATTGTGA
>WWET01005621.1:24657-39410 GCA_011038615.1 Limnodynastes dumerilii
ATATATATTTATTTATTTTTTACATACCCTGATTCTGTCTAGCTATCTGATTCTATCTATATCTGCAATACACAGTAAATGAATCCTCCTATTCTATTATTATGTTAAGCTTCCCTCTACTCTAGCCCATACTATTCTATTGTATGCATTCACACCTCATTCACACTCTATTTTCAACCTATTAACCCCTTATTACCTACCCTGCCTCCCGTTCACACCTTGTATACTTTACCTGGCCTTTATCTTCTCCCCCGCTGCTCTGCCGACACCTGCAAATAAAAAAAGAAAAATAAAACAAGCCCAAAAACCGCAACCCGCGGCCAGCAAAACAAAAGCCGCGACTCTGAAAATAAACAAGCCCAATTCCGCTTGTTATAAGCGGACTTGGCAACTATGCTTGTGATTACTGTTGTAATCAGTGAATTTATTAGTATCAACCAGTTTTATATAAGTAGAGGTTGTAATTTTCCCATCCACTATTCTTAAAGAGACATCCAGTTATTCCATCTCCGAGGGGTGAAAAATGTGAACTTTACATTATAAAAATTATTATTCAAACTAAACAAAATGATAAATGGAGTCTGGAGAGCCGTCCCAAATAAAAAATAAATCATCAATGTAGTGCTTATAGAGGACCAGGTGTGTGCCAGTTGAGATCCCCCACACATGGGTCTCCTCAAGGGAGTCCATGTACAGATTCACAAACCTCGGTACAAACCTGGTCTAAGAATCTAACTAAAAAAATGATCAAAAAGAAAATAATTTTGTGTCAAAATAAATAAAATCATAAAACTTTAGTGTGTCGCAGAGAGATTTTGGCTGGGATTTCGATTGCATATGCCTCGAGGAGGCATTGCAATCGATCCACAGAGCACCGAGCTTTCGGTGCTCCGAAAACTTTGTAAAAATAGCCCCCCACTACTTTCCCTAATTCTTACCCTAACCCTCCCCTCTCACTACCCTAACCCTAACCCTCCCTTCCTGGCAACCTGACCCTAACCCTTCCTTACTTGCAGCCTGACCCTAACACTCCCTCCACTGCAGCCTGACCCTAACCCTCCCTACCTCGCACAGAGAGGTTACTCACCTGTTCCTTGGTCCAGCGATAACGGCAGCGGAGGGATATCTTCTTTGCAAAAGTGAATGGGTGAAGTATGCTGAACGGCATACTCACCCATTCTGAAGAAATTTTTTTTTTAAACCGTAAGTTTTCAGAAGCCACAGTTTCTTGCCAGAGGTTAAAAAAATTATAAGTAGTGGCCTAGTGCTGAACGAGGACAGACGCACATCTATAGGGCTCCGCCACAAAGTAGCTTAAAAAGGGCATTAAATCTCCGCAACCCCCCCTAATCTTCGCACCAGGGCTTTACTGAGGGTGCCGGGATCGACCGCTGGTGACTTCCAGTCCCTTCCTTCCAGTGGCTCTATCACTGCTGCTCGGAGGGAAAACTTCCCTGTGCCTAGGCCCGTCGGCTGCCGGCTCCCCTTAGCGGGATCCCCTGGGGATCGTGCCTCCTCACGTTTGCAGCCCATGCTGCCACCTTGATTGACCTCACTGCTGAATGCTCAGAGCAGTGGACTCACCTTCCCCCCTGTCGCACAGCCCCTGAGTGGAACATCACACGGTGATAGGAAACCACCGCCATTTTGTACAGCGGACGCCGGACCGTCGCCCCAGCCGCTGATCCTGATGCCCCATCAGTGCTTTCAGCCCCTCTGGTGACGTCTCTCTGGCCCTTGGGAGAGTAGAGAGCCTCCCCACGCTATCTCTTAAAGACCGCTGAAGAGTGAAGATCCCACAGTGGGGCCTGAGTGCCCTGTGAAAAAAACAACTTGCCCTTCATATCTCTATCCTCTGATCATACTGTTCCTGACATAAACAGCAAGGAGGGGATCCCCTAGGTGACCCCAACTCTCCAACTGGCCATTCAGCTACCCTGTTTCCCAATCCAGCTATCATAACGTTGAGAAGCACACAGGCTCATGACTCCAGATACCACCCCTCTGGGTACCACTGACACTCTCATTTTCTGCAGGTTAGAGTTATTCCTTCCTCTGGACCCTGAAGGGAATCTGTCATAGGAAACTTCATCTACGATACTGATCAAATCCTCCTACAGCTGAGTGAAGTGCTATAACATCGGCTACCACAGGAGGGCACCAAAGTCTGCAATTTAACTACTTCTAATCTCCTCCAGTTTGAGTCATTTATGTACATTGCTGGATTACCTTTCATCACTTTAATACTTAATCTCACCTGTATATTGAGTCTTGCACCATACCAATATAGAACCTCTCCATCGCACCCCTATCTTCTGTCATGCTACAGCGCAGTACGGTCTATAGAGTAATCTACTCTTACTAAGCATGGCAGTCTGAGCTCCTGATGTGGCCCCCCACCAATGTGATCCCTGGCAGTTGATGTAGTGGACTTGTGCAATACTATATACCTTGGATTTCTGAATTGCTGTGGTCCTACACCCTCTAATCAGCCATCTGTTAACTTTCACTATAAGGTCTCCGAAGAGACTGAAAGCACCTAAAGCTCCTACTCTGATTTGATTTTCTCCTAAGTCTACACCTGATAAGGAGCCCCAGGATCCCTGCCATCTTCCCAGTTGCCTGACCTAAAACTAGATCTCGACTTGGATGCTCCTCTAACGGTCAGATCAATGCATCAACTTAATTCAAACTTCTCATCCAGTATGAGAGATCTACCTATCTCTTCGTTGGAGGCGGCCTAAAGCTGCTGCAGGAATGGGGCATTCCAGTTTTGGTCTAGGGCTCGGCCCTACCTGCTGTAAGTCAAATTGGGTTAAAGCACCGTGAAGTCGGTGATCGTGAACTATCTTAAATAGAACTGTGGTTTATTTGCTAGCTATGCTACATTAGTAAAGTTTAGTGTAACTGCTTATTTTTTATAATATTTTGTAATAGCTGTAGAGCAAGGTAATATATTGTAATAGCTATGGGTTAGATCTGTTGGTATTTTGAAGTTCTTATTTTCAGTATATTCGTCTAAAAATGTTATAGGTGCTTACGTTTTATCTGTTACTCTGCCCTCTGCTACCAGTTTAGAGGGTTTGTTCTTATTGTATAATCATTCCCTTCCTAATGTGGATCACAAGTTGGTGGGGGTTTGTATAGCCCCGCCCCATATGTTAATTGAATAGCCACACTGTTCCGCTATCGGCAAACACTCTTACCCCGTTAAATGGGTTAATTCAATTTATTCCTATTTTTTCTGTTTCCCTTCCTATTATCTTTCCTACGCTTAAATTGGCACCATCCTATTGGTTTTTGATAAAACTATTTTGAATATGCTTAAATTTAAAATAACAGGTCTGAACTATCAGGATTATGGTTAAGTTGGTAAGCTTAAATGTGAAAGTTCTTAATTCACCAAATAAAAGGGCACTAGCTTTACATTATTTCCACAAACAGAAGGCAGACGTGGTTGCGGTCCAGGAGACCCATTTTTCCTCGATAGCTCCCCCAAATGTATTAATTACAGATAGCCACAGTGCTATGCCACCAGCAGCCCCTTTAAATGAAATGGGGTGGCTATTCTGCTCCGAGCGGCCCTAGACTTTACTCTAGATTTGGAGATGTTGGATAGAAATGGTAGATATATAATTCTGGTTGGCATATTGGAGGGGAGATGGGTCACCATCGCGCCTAACTCTGGCCAAATCACCTTTCTCAGGTCGGTGTTTGAGGAGGTAGTGAAGGTTTGTAAGGGTCATGTGTTGGTCTTGGGCCATTTTAACCTGGTTGTGGATCCTAAATTAGATAGATCAAAAAAGACCCACTTACCCCCTCTGGATTTTAAGAGTTTGCTGTTAGAATTTGATTTGTACGACGTATGGAGGGTGCAGAATCCGTTGGTGCATGACTATACTTTCTACTAGATCTTATTCCCATATGGACATGATTTTGCTTGATAAGTGGTCGTTGCAACAGATCCTCAATGTTCAAATCGTCTCCATCACGTGGTCCGGCTATGCACCTTTGCTGATGTCCTGGGACTCTAAACTATTTAATAAACAACCTCAACCTTGGCACCTGCCTGACTTTCTACTTTCGGTGGTAGAGGGAAAAAAGGCGCTCACTGAGGCCCTTTCAATTTATTTAGAAACTAATAAGCCTGAGGATACATCAGTGGTAACTTTTTGGTGTGCCATTAAGGCAGTGGTTAGATGGGTAGCAATCCAAACTGGATCACAGTCTATATTGGCTCAGAGAGAGTGGGAAAAGCAGATCACTCAACTTGAACAACTTCATAAAAGTGCCCCCTCTGAGCAATATCAGCACCAATTAAACGAAGTCCATTCAAAACAATGTACACACCTGATGTTTCAATCTCGTATACAGTTAAATAATTTACAACAGAATTTCTACTCAGCAAAAAACAAGGCTGGTAGAATGCTTGCCAGGAAGTAAAGAGCGAAACAGGTGCTATTCGCACTAAAACTGCTGAAAAAGTAATTAATCCAACAGAAATTGCTAATATCTTTGCTCAATATTATGATTAATTATATAACTTAAAGAATGATCCGCTCACCCCTCAGCCTACACCATGTTCAATCAATGACTTTCTAAAAAATGTTCATCTTCCTAATATTTGTACCCAGGACTCAGAGCACTTAGATACTCCTTGGTCGGTCCCTGAGGTGTAGGGGATAATTAAATCCCTCCCGGTGGGTAAGGCCCCAGGCCCAGATGGATTCACCAACAAATTCTATGTTGAATTCTGTGATCAGCTGGCCCCTATTCTGACACAATTATTTAACCACATATCCCAGGGGGGTTCCTTTCCAAATGAAATGCTGGAATCCAGAATTATTACTATTTTAAAGCCGAGGAAAGACCCTACGGAATGTAAAAACTATCTTCCTATTGCCTTACTCAACACCGACCTGTAAATTTTCGCTAAATTAATATCTAGTCGCATTAGTCCCCTTCTCCCTAATCTAATACATCCAGATCAGGTGGCCTTCATCACCAGTCACCAGGCCCCTGACAATATTCGTAGGGTTCTGAATGTGGTGGACATTGTGTAGAGAGAGAAGAGTTTGCTAGTTCTTCTATCACTCGATGCTGAAAAAGCATTCGATAGACTCCACTGGAGCTATATGTCTTCAGTGCTATCTAAATTCGGATTTAGGGGTAAAATCTTGCATTCTATTTTGGCTTTATATGAAAACCCTGTGGCTAATGTCCTTAGTAATGGGTTTCTATCACCCCCATTTAACATTTCTTATGGTACACAGCGGGGGTGCCACCTTTCCCCTTTAATATTCTCTCTATCAATTGAGCCCTTGGCAGCTTACATTAGGTCTTTTTCACATTTCCCAGGTCTCGTGAACCACGGTATCTCGCATAAACTCTGTCTCTTCGCAGATGACTTCCTGTTATTCGTCACTGATCCAAGTAACTCACTTCTCTCCCTTCACAGTATTCTTGATCAATATCGCCAGGCCTCTTTTTTACAAACTGAACACCTCTAAATCGGAAGCCCTCCCAATTAACCTCCCACAACTAGTTAAATCTACACTGACGGTAGCCTATCCATATGTTTGCAAAGAGGAGAGTTTCCCATATTTAGGTTTCCAGATTCCTGCAAACATTTCTCAAGCTCTGGAATGTAATTATACTCCCCTATTGGAATGCCTGAACTCTTTAACTAAGAAATGGCTCCCATATGAAATCTCATGGTTGGGATGTATTGCTGCATTTAAGATGATGCTCTTCCCAAAATTCTATACCTATTTAGATCTATTCTAAGCAGTAAAGCACTGACCAGTATACTCTTTTTTTCTACTGTACTAGAGCAATCACTTGGAAGCTTTTATTGACTTACAGAGAGTGTGGACAGAAGAACTATACCACACCTTTAATATTTGTGACTATTGTGTTTTTGCTCTCGTTATGAATAAAAGAAGTGTTTTATTTTGCTAGAGGAGCACTCTGTATCTTTTCTTACTATTGCATTTGGGCCAATTTTTCCACCTTCCCCTCTTTTCCTTATTTGTCCCACCACCCCAGACAGTTCAGTTAGACCACTTTGCCAGTTTAAGAATAAATCTGATCAGTATTTGTGTGCAATAAGCAAAATCAGCCAATATTTTCTTTTCATGTAAAAAAATGTAATTAATGTGTATCCTAGGGCCGGATCCTGATCTACGGGCGCCTTATGGGCGGCATCGTAGCGGAGAGTGCACGCCCCGTGCACTTCCCGCTGTCGGCAGGAAACCTGGACACGTAAGTCCTACCCTAACTATTACAATCATGTAAGCGTCCTTACTTACGTTACGTATGCCGGCCGTTACATCGTCGTAAGAAGGTTGTGCACATGCGCACAACCTTCAGTATAGGGGAATTACGTACGAGCTGTACGTAATTCCCCTAGCGGCAGTTCCTGAGAATCAGCCTCCTAATCCCTACTGTACATTTCCCACACTGCATCAATGTGACTGCCATACATTACAGAATTCATCCTAGTGACGCCGTACAATACACAGGGTATGCCACTTTATTAATAAAGCTTCTTTTCACTGCACACTTTATTTCAATTGTTGGTATCTGCAGGCTTCCCCTTCTGCATCTGATCTCCCAGGCTACTATCTATCACCGCTCTGAAAAACCCACCTGCAGGTACACAGGTACACACAGGGCCGGCACGATGCGGTAAGAGGTGCGACTGGGCGCCAGGCTACACAGGCGCACAGGAATACTGAAGGGTTGGAGACAAGATGAGGGGATACTAGGGGGTCTCAAGATATGATGGGGATACTATGGGACTGGACAGTTGATGGAGGATACTGGAGCACTGTAGACATGATGGGGAATACTGAGGGGCTAGAGACATTATGGGGAATAGTGGGGGGGCTGGATACCAATGATGGGGGATACTGGGGGCTGGAGATATGGGGATACTGGGGGTCTGAAGAGACATGATGGGGGATACTGGGGGGCTGGAGACAAGATGGAGAGTACTTGGGGGCTGAAGAGATGATGGGGATATTGTGGGCTGGAGAGAAATTATGGGGGATACTGGGAGCTGGGGAGACGAATGATAAAATAATAGTCACTATTGTTTGGCTGTTTTTAAGCTAGGAATTGTATAGCGTAGATTAGAAAACTGTATTTTATAGTGGTCGCTGTGATTTACTTTTTTAAATTATTGTTATAAGATTATTTTTTATGACACTTGGTTACAGGTGTCAAATTGTGAACTTAAGGGCGCTAATTTGAAATTCGCAGGGGGACGCCGAACACCCTAGCACCGGCGCTGGATACACAGCTGCATGTAATTGCCTGCAGTGATGCAGAGGGATCTTATTGCCCAGACTGCATCTTAAGGAAGAAGGGAAAAGCATTGCACAAGCTGAAGGAAGGACTGCATAGGAGAAGGAATGGACTGACACTGTATCCAGCCTCCTGAACATCCAGCATACAACTTTCTATCTGCTTAATTTCAGTAGAAAATCAAGGTTTCATATGCACCCATGTTTTTGACTCTAGCTCCTTGGTAGAATGAGATAGAAGCGAAAACTATGCTGCATTTGAAATAGCTGTTCTGGCAGTATCTACACTTAAAAGTACAATTTTCTATCTGCTTCAGTTCATATGGTCCTGGACACTCGGGACCATAACCACTGCACCAGGATGCTCGGAAATAAATAATGTGAGGAGTATAAAGTTACAGATCAGAGTGGTTATCAGTTAAACAGTAGGTGAGTGGATTGAACTACTGGCTATTCTGTTATTACAACTAACCACATGATCCGTCTTTGCTATTTCCTGTTTTTGTATTTCCTCCTCTGCTTTATTGCTTCAATCCCGATCTCATAAACTTATACTGGGACATGTACTGTATATGGAACTTTTCTCTACGCTTTGCTAACAGTCATTTGCCAAAAAACAATATTTTTTTTAAATTGTGTTTATTTTTGAAATTTTTGAACATAGACAAACAAACATTACATAAGACAAACACTGAATAACCCCTGCCCCTTCCCTCCCTCCCCGAAGCAGCAGTTACAAGGCTTACACATGTGTTACTTCTTAACTGAACAATGCATTAGTTGCTAAACAGAGAAAATTCAGCAAGTTACATTTGCACATTTTGCGGATTATATATTTATACTTAAAATAACTCGGTAAATCTTTAGACAAATATCTATGTATCACGTTATATTAAATATAGCAGGAAGATACATTGGCACACAATTGTACTGATTTACCCGCTCAGCCGAGGGTTTCCAGTCCAGACTAAAGCTGGCCATACACTAGGACGATTATCGATCTCAGCAGGGGGTGAGCCAATAAATGGGACGATTTCCCGCTAGGTAAATGTCTCATTATCGGCACCATACACCTCCTCTGCTGGGATCGATAATCCTAGCAGAAGAGGGGAGGGGGAAGCGCTCTCTGTTGATGCTGCTGCTTTATATCTATGTGCAAATCTACTCTGACAGCTTTGCAGGTATACTTTAAAGCTGCCAGAGCAGCATAGTACATAGATATACAGCAGCGGCTATTGCATGCATAATACAGATAAGAATCAGCCAAAGCCGTGCTTCACACAGCGCAGATTCGGCAGATCCCTGTCTGTACTACTCCTGCAATAGCCGCTGCTGTATATTTATGTACTATGCTGCTCTGACAGCTGTAAAGTATACCTTCACAGCTGTCAGAGCAGCTTTGTACATAGATATAAAGCAGCAGCAGCTCTGAACAATAGGGAGCTATTCAGCTTGCTGATTGGCTCCCTTAAAATATCGGGAGCTTTCTCCCGATTTAAATCAAACATGCTGAAAGATCAAATAATCGCACCAGAGCGTTTCTGGTGCGTTTATATGAAGTTTAAATAATTGATCTGTACCATACACTAGAGCGATTATTTGCCTGATCACCCGATAATTGGGAGATCTGGCCAATAATCGTCTAGTGTATGGCCAGCTTAAGTTTATTTAATGGGATATAAAATAATATGTCTGTTTAAGCAAGAGCTAAATTTGATTAGTGATAGACTAGTTTGGTGCACCTTGATTTAAGGCCAGTGGTGAACTAATTTTGTGAAAAACGTGGAGAGCTTAGTATACATGAACTTCTTATGATTCATGGTACTGTTTACTAAGCCTACCCAACCATGAAACGAAGGTGACTCTTCTGCCAACCATACTCTAGATAGTGTGACAAGCACCAATGATGTAAGTATATGGACAGATCTGTATGTTATCATTAATCGCTCTTCTTCAAGGTTAATTCCAAAGAGAAATGTCTTCTGATTTAATGTAGGCAATCCCGGAATCATAGTTATCACATAATCTTAAATCTTGATATAGTAGGCATGTGTTACCGGACACTCCCAGATCAGATGCCAAAAGTCAGCCCCCTCGCTTCTGCACCTCAGAGCATACTCTCAAGCCCATGTCATACAATCTCAGGGGGGAATAGTATACCCTGTGAAGAACATAGAAGTGGATTGTTGGTACCTTATGCAAGATGTGGCATATTTAGAGCTAGTTAAAACCTGGGTCCATTCTTCATCAGTTAAGTCACCAATGTCACCCACCCATTTTTCTCTCAGTTCAGGAAGGTTAGACGCCCAACCTGTGTCTCCTAACTTTGCATAAAGGAACAATATTGCTCTCTGGGTTGCTGCTGACTTTACCAGCTTCAGAGTGGATAAGGACAACCGGACTCCTACCCAACTGGGCCTCCAGTGCGCGCCACAGCTGCAAATACCTAAAGAAACAACTATTGGGGAGAGCATAATAAACCTTAAGGTAAGAGAAACTACAAATAAAACCTTTGGTATAAATCTGTCCCACTGTAAGGATCTCTGCCCCCCACCACACTGATCTCCCAGGAAGGACTCTCATTTCAGGAAAGGCTGCACTGCGCCAAAAGGGGGTTGCAGGATCCAGCGCTGTATCATCTAGCATTTGTTTCGTCAGTCTCCAAACTGTCAGTGCTTGTCTTAAAAGAGGGGGATGTTTTCTTGTTATCTCTTGCGGATAGAAGAAATTGCACAGGGGCTTGAGGAGCACCCAATGTTGTCCCCGACCCCCATCAGAAACCCAGGGTATCAGGTGGGCAAGTTGGTCTGCAATGTAGTATTACCATAGGTCAGGTAGGGCCATACCCCCTGCCTGCTTTGGTCTCTTTAAGGTAGCCAGGGAGACCCTGTGGCGTCGCTCCCCCCCATACAGAGGAAGAGATTAAGGAGTCAATGTGCCGGAAGACTTTTTTAGGAATTGGTATTGGGGAATGTTGTAACACATATAAGTATTTTGGTAACATCACCATTTTAAAAAGACTGATTCTTCCAGTGACTGTGAGGGGGAGTTTCCCCCATGCATGGGATCTGACCCTAAACCATTCAGTGATCAAATGCCTCTGACGAAGCAGTTGTGAAACGCACGTCAGGCAGTGCGGGTGTTGTGCACAAGCACCCGTTACTATGCATATTATGTAATTTGGCTGCATTTTTTAGTTAAAAATACCAGATTGTTAATCTGGATCTGTGTCTTAAGCGGGAGATAGCCGGACAATTAGCGGCACTGGCAGCTGTTTAGATAGATAACTTTCCATGCCGTCTCCTCTGATTTGTGTAGCTCATTGCCTATGCACTATATGGGGATCATTGTTACATAAGAAAAACATTTGCAGCTCTGGAGAGGCTAACAAAGCCCCACTTATAAGTGGCATGCAAAACTTTCCCCACGCTATAACAATTTACTAACACTCATATTATGAGAGACAACTAAGGCTAAACTTAACCGCTATACTTGTTAAAGTATCATCAATACAAATATGAATGGCGGCCCTGTACTGGCCTCCGGGGCCTTCACTTCCGGGCACTGTGTACTCACATACACAGTGCCCCGACTGCTGCGTGCTGCGTCCTGCGTCCAGGCACCGTGGGAGTGGTGCCATAGCAACACATACACAGTGCCTTGGCCTTCTCCGGGCACTGTGCACTCACATACACAGTGCACGGACTGCTGCATCCAGGCACTGTGTATGTGTTGCTATGACAACACAGCGCCGTTGAACTATGGTCTCATTTTCCACAACCATGTAGAAATGTAAAATTAAAGCAGTCTTTTGGTATCTATTAGGTTTTACAGATTTACAGTGATGCACCAAATCCACATTGTAGGAAAATGGGATGCTTTGTTATATATTTTTTATTTTTTTTATTTTTTATGTTTATTAAAGAAACAAAGTTAGTGGCATATGTGTAACTAATACATTAATATCTTCATTAGCTTGATGATGTTACAGCTTTAAAAAAAAAAAAAAAATGTAAAAGAAAAAAAGGGTCCTTTTTTTGGGGGGGCGGGGCGGTCCGCCTAGGGCCCCGCAAACCCTAGGGCCGCCTCTGTATACACCCCTAATAACAACAATCGAGAGAGATCCATAGTCCCTTTTATAAATACATAGCGACCATATGAGTCTGATTTTATATCTACAGGTACAAATTTAACCAAATTTGTATGTATTAGAATAGAGACCCCTCTAGAATTTGAAGTGCATGCTGAGTGGTATGCCCAACCCACCCACTATTTTTTAAGTGTTAGTAGTCGTCCCCAAATCAGATGCGTTTCCAGTATGCATGCTATATCCACTTTCAGTTTCTTAACATAGTTTAGTACCAGGGATCTCTTTATTCTGTCATTTAACCCCATGACATTCCAGGAAAAATTTTTGGGGGTACTTGCCATGTCCACACAATTAACCTTGATACAGTAGTGTTATATAGGGATTGCAGGCCAACTAGACTGCCCCCACATGTATTGTATGAGCCCTCAGCTGAAGCACATGTATCATAACCAAAAAAAAGGCCTAACCTTTTCTGTAATACCATTGCACCTCTGCTAAGAACATGTAACACCAATTCAATAGTACAAACTGACTGCAACACAATACCTTGTAACATTAAAAAAAATCCTATAACCCCACCTCGACTTACCCCTACCCATACCCACCCTGTGTCAGCCCCCCCAACCGAGTGATACTTATACCTTAACATTCCCAAGAAAAAACAAACAAAAAGTTACTGCAGATAGTTGCAGTATCTACAATTTTAATTAGAACCCACTACCAACTATCGGTACTAGTCTTAAAAAAGCTATACCTAAGTGGCATCTCTCATCAGATGGCATCCCACTCCCACCCTGCTATAGATAGTATTAGAACTGCAGGAAACAGTGAGGTTATTACTACATATTGACATAATCATACATTGAGGGAACAGCAAAAATCACTTATAATTATCACTTCGCAAAATAATGACATGAGTCCAATATGCAAAGGACTAGTCCACTGCACATTCAAGGTGGAGGTGATCTGCGTGCACCCCTCTGTTCAATTCAGTCCATAGCATCCTTTGGGGTGTTGAAGAAGTGGGTGCTGCCATCTGCCACCACCCCCAGACAGCCGGGAACACCATGGCGCGCAGGAGTTGGAGATCTCGGAGCCGCCTTTTCACTGGGAGGAACTGGGATCTTGACTTTTGCACCTCCATAGCAAAGTCGGGATATGCCGAGATTGAAGCATTGTCCATTTTGATGGGACCTTTTTACTGGCAAAGCTTAGGATGGCATCTCGATCCTGGAAGTGAAGAATTCTAGCTATCAAAGGATGCGATGGGGCCCCTGTTGGTGGAACTTGAGAGAGCATACAGTGGACTCTTTTTTTATGGCGAACTGGGGTGTAAATGCCTCTCTTCCATATTCATAGAGCAGCAAGTCCTCCAAAAAGCGTGCTGGATCCGCACCTTCCGCTCTTTCTGGGACACCCACAAATCTGATGTTGTTGCATCTGAGATGACCTTTCAGGTCGGAAATTTTTGCTCTCCAGGTGTGCACTTGCGCTGTAAGGGTATCAAGTTACTCACGTATGGGATTGGCAAGATCTTCCAATGCAGATATACGATGCTCCGCCTCACCCAGGCGTTCTTGCACCTTTTGCATTTCGTGTCTGATAATGTACAGGTCCACCTGGACTTCTCCTATCTTGCCAGTTACTCGCAATTCAGAATCAGTTATTGCTTGCAAGACCTAGACTTAGTGTAGGAGAAGGGGGTGAGTCCACCAGCCCCTCTATGTCCGATTCCGGAGTGGCCGCCCGGGAAGTGGAAGGAGGGCCCTGAGACCCCGTAGTAGATGTATTACGAGCGTATTTCTCCATTTAGCTGTCGCAGAAACCGCTTGATTAGATTTGTCCGTCTTCTCAGTTCACAGGTCTGCTCTTTGGAAACCTTCTGCGCAGAGCTATGTGAGGGAGTCTACTCTAGTGTTTTAAATGATATTCGGGTTAGATGTTTTTGCTGAGTTTTTGTAGCAATCCTGCGAAAAGTTGCTTATTCCAGATAGATTCAGCAATAAAAACAAGTCCCAGACAGCCATCGTTATCTAGCAAATCAATCTGTGCACTTTGCAGCACAATTCCAGGCAGTATATCAACAGTGATGCAGCAACTTTGTACACAGTCAGGAATGATAGACAACTATTATATTCCACACAATTAGAAATGTCTGTAAAGCATGCAGTTTGAAATATGTAAAGCTGAAAGAGACACTGTTAAATGTCTTTTATAGTTATCCAAGGTAGCACCACAGTGATAGTGAGGGTCTGTAGAATTTTGTGAGCTTTATACAGTGGCTCACCAGTATTTGCTGAGAGACTATAAGTTCCACAGAGGGTTAAACTGCACTCCAATACTGAAAAACTATTGCTGTGTGGAAGAAGAAGCACCTCACACTCTCTGCTAGACAAGGGAACCTCCACCACTCCAGTGTCAGCACCCTGCTTGTGTGTTGCTGCTTTACTATGCACAGCTCTTCAGTGAGCCTCAAAATGGCGCCCCCCACCACGCCAAAAAAAAAAAATAATGTCCTCTTACCAAGGGACTATTCTAGTTGCAGTGCGCCTCTCCAGCCTCCCCTTCAAGGAGCACAGCCAGCAGGGTGCCCACTCCCCAGAAGCCTGTCTGCTGCTCCCTCCCTGAGGGCAATCACTGACCGCAGCCTGCACGACTTTCACTGCCTTCCGCCAGTCTCCTCTGCCCTCCGGTATCGGCAGCACCAAGAGGCCAGCATGGAGGTTCTCTCTACAGTCCCCACACACACTCTCCGTGATCAGGAGCCGCCGCCAGTCCAGGGAAGAGCCTGCAATGCCCCACCTCCGCTTCCCATGCGGAGGAGATAACTATCCGCAGCCTTCACAGCTCACACTGCCAACGCCGCGGGACAGGTTCGGAGGCTTCCTCTGCAGTCCCCCCATGTTCCCTGCTGGTAATAGTCGCTACAGTGCTGGATGGGAGCCTTTGAACAGGATAGTGGACAGGATTTTAACGGGAGAGCAGGGACCCTACGTCTTAGCCCAAGCTCCGCTCCCTCAGCCAAATGACAATATTAGTATATCCCTGTTACACCCTCTGGGACCATCCCACCTAAAAAAATTGTCACAGGATTATTGGACCAACAGCTTATACAATGGAGCTGTTAACCATATCTAAATCATGATCACACTCACAATAAAATCCTCTACACAGCCAATAGATATAGCATAGTTATCCCCTGCTTTCCTCACACTAAGGGCCTTATTCACTAAGGACGATATTTTCGTGCCAAATCGCATCGCGGCGATATTGACGCAAAATGTTTTTTTTTGTCCAAATTCACTAAGGCGCGATATTGATGTGATTTTTTCAAAAACAGGTGATGGGCCGCC
>WWET01005622.1:0-19738 GCA_011038615.1 Limnodynastes dumerilii
ATATATATATGTCTTCGTAAGCCTGCATCCATTAGAATTAGATCATCTTAATGTAAAGAAACTGTTATAAAGTAGTAAGAGCGTTAAATGCAAACAAATTTGCACAAATGATCTAGTATTTTGGTGGTTCTCAGCAGAATAAATATCCTTGTTTAACATTAGGCAGTCAGGCAACCTATTCACTGTATGCAGGCACAAAATTGACTCTGAAAAGTCATACAAATATTTGGCTATCTTGTAATGCAAAGGGTGAAAATTTACTTTTTAGTATGCAAAGAATGTATTGCACATGTATAATTTATGTGTAGTTTTATTTTGTGTGAATTAGAAATGAACTAACATTCTTAGAATAGCTTTTATGTAAAAGGATGGAGTAGAAAAAAGGGGCCTGATCTGCACTAAAGCAATTTGTGGCATTATGTAGAGAAGTGCAGGGCTGGAATGACATGAACAAGCAGTATCCTGCTATCGTTATGTGAAGTATATAGAATGAAAAAGGATATTATGATTTCTCTGGATTCCTGGGGCCAAATTTACTAAGGTGCGGGTTTGGAAAAGTGGAGATGTTGCCCATAGCAACCAATCAGATTCTAGCTTTCACTTTCCTATTACATACTAGAAAATGTCAGCTAGCATCTGATTGGTTGCTATGGGCAACATCTCCACTTTTGCAAACCCTCAGCTTAGTAAATCTATCCCCTGGAGAACTACCAAAGTCTCAGGGGATGGTTGGACTACTTCCATACTGAGTTGCAAAATGTGCCTGTTATATTGTCAACCTTGAACTCGAATTAACTTGTCTTTATTTGTTTTAGGCACTATAAAACATCCAGATAGAGTATATTAGGCATGTATGGCTAGAATGCAACCCCACTCAGCTCAATTCATGTGTCATAATTATGCAGCTTTTAGCTCATTGATAAGCAGTCTGACACACCTCAGGGGTCGTACAGGTAGCTCTGTAACTGTAGAAAGGGAAACACACTGCTTTTATAGCTACATTATCTCTTTATAACTACAATAGCTCAGTTCTAGCTGGATTTATTTTCTAAATGAGGCACATATATTGTAAGTTTAGTCCCAAAACAGCGACTGCAATATTATACCTGTTTATAGTAATTTTGGATTTTCAACCTCCAGTGCAACCCAGTTGCTATTTAAAGGCAGTACATGGTTAAAACGTATAGATTAAATTATGTTGACAAATGTGCTAATTGAAAACTTACTTTCTGCTGCATTTTCCAAATGTTAATTTCTAACTACAGTAGTATTTAAAAAGATTTATTACTAGAGAACTGTTTTTGACAATGTGTAATGTATTATGCTTATAGATAGCATAATATCTTTGTCAAGGCAAGAGCTGTGTGAATAAAATAAAGGCAACATGAAGGAAAACTTTGTATTTGTCAGTAACAGATGGCCCGATCTACATGCAATTGATTACTTGTTTTAACTTAAGTAGCCATTCTTTCAGTACCTGATTCAGATTTAGCTAAATGCCTGCTGAGCAGTCCCAGCAGATACAGCTGTCCTGAAATGATCTTTAGGCACAGACAGAAAGTGCTGTCAGAATTTTACTAATTGAATGAATAGCTTTTCTATGTTCATTCAAAAGTTGTGGATATATTATTTTAAGATGGTGATTTTTGTTTGTCTCTTAGCTCCTTGTGAAATCGTGAAACCACAAAACTAATTCTGGTTTCAAATAATATTGATTTTGGCTTAAAATAAATTGCCCTTCATTTACTATTGCTATCTTACCTGATATATGAAACAAAACGAAAATTGCTATGCTGGAACAGACAAAAATACCCATATTAGAAGCAGACACAGAGACAAGTTGGCTGACTAAACTACAGACACAACTGGACACATATAAAACCAATCTGATTAAACGGGAAAAAAAGACCACAGTATTACGGGACTATCAGGACCTTAGGATTTATAAATGGCTTAACGGCATGGATAACCCACGGAGGAGAATTCATCCCTGTTTTAGACACAATCCAAAGTGACATTGATAGTGAACCTTCAACATCCTCTACCAACCCCAGCCAGAAACCCCCTTTAGGGGTACAAACCAGGTCAAATTTAGACCTGGCAAAATCAGGAGAGGGGGCCAGGGGAAGAGGGACAAAAACAAAAAGCACCAAGAAAACCTAATAGTGAATCTGTCTTCAAGACAACTCACCGCAGATGAAGAATCCCTATTAAATAAAGGATTGAGTTTTGTACTGACCAACTTTCATCAGAACATGGATTGGCGCATAGAAACTCCCAAATTCCAGCATCAATTAAGACTCAGGAAATTTTTTCAAAAATCCTTTTAAAAAATGCTCCACATTTAACCCCCCATCCAATGATATAGCGATCAAAAACTTCACCAAAATGTTAGAACAATCTACTACTCTATCTGGACCACCGACTATACCCAATCTTACGCAGGAAGAAGCCAAAGTGCTAAAGAATTTGAAAAATGACGTCAATCTAATCATCCGCCCTGCGGACAAGGGGGGAGCTATTGTTTTACAAAATCGGGAACAATACCTCAACAAAGCTTACAGACAATTGTCTGACCAAACCACCTATTCATAATTGCGATCGGATTCCACTTAAACATAAAAAAAAATCCTTGGATATTCTTCTCTGCGAAGCATCTGATGACAAATTCATTGACAAATCAATGTATGAATTTATGATTACAGACTACCCTATTACACTAAAAGAATAATCTGGTCACAATGGCAGCAGGTGTAATGTATTAGATTGACAATCAAATTTAGAAATAAAAAATAGAAGTAAACCTTCTTGCTGCACAAAGGACTACCAACCCTACATTGGGGTCTGCTCTACCCAATAAAAACAGTAAACCAAATAGAAATTGCTGGGTGAGCGTATGTGACAGCAAGAAAAAAACACTGAATGGCTCCTGTGTATCACAAGATATCAAAATTTATTACATCCAATATAGTGAATAAAAATAGCACAATATATCTGTATCTAGATTGAATAATATAGGACAACTCTTGATAATAAAACTTTGGAGTATCTTGCAAGGACAATAGTATAAAAAATAGTTCCCCGAATCTGTATCTATATAATAAAATGTATCGGAGTAATGCTGGAGCATGTACAATAGCACACTAGATGGTAATAACACCACACTGTGATGAGTGGTAGGTTAACCGTTGTTAGATGCCCTAATTGCGAGCTGAATCTTACCACTTGAACAATTGAGGTGGAACAGTGCCTATGAGACACGTGTGCAAGAGTCCCGAATTGAAGGCGGGCAGCACCGCACGGCTTCTTACCAGCCTAGTTTACCGGCAACAAAAGATATTAAGCACGTCCTCCTTGAACTGTATATAAGGAATGGATCAAACCTTGTTCAAATGATGTGGTCTGTATCAGGTCCGAAAAGCTTGTCAGTAGTGGTGTAATCGATAGTAAATAAGGCACTCAGATGCCTACCTGGCTGGTATGTGTGGATAGTATCCAGTTGTCTCACCTGATATTGAAATGCGGCACAGCTCCGGGAAGATGAGGTGCTGCGCAGCACTGATAATAGCAGTGGGTGGCTCCACAAACCTCCTGTGTCCAGCTCTAAAATAACCTGACTACAGTCAGGATAGAGCAGAGGGGAATGATTGAGATCCACGTGTGCAAGAGTCCCGAATTGAAGGCGGGCAGCACCGCACGGCTTCTTACCAGCCTAGTTTACCGGCAACAAAAGATATTAAGCACGTCCTACTTGAACTGTATAATATGCCTTGATCAAGAGTCCAGTATAGAGAGTAAGTCCTATTGATTAAAAAGCACCTTAACGCGTTTTATCTCATATCCTGAGATTTCATCAGAAGGAATATGTAAAATTGTTCAGCCGTTCTTCCCTACTTATGCACCCAGTAATTGGGCTACACCTGGGGATTAACTCTTTAGGTTAGGGACGGATTTTGATAAACAGTATAATACAGATGATTTAATATAGAAATCTAACATGATATATATAGTGTGCAGAATAAGTTTAAAATAAAAAAAATGAGAATTAAAAAATAAATTAAAAAACAGGAGCTATTCATAATTCAGTTAGTAGTGAGAAATTGTCACTGGTGAATAATTAATCACACTACTTAAAATTAGTAGAGCTTTGATAAGTGCGAAGAAAAAGGGGAAAAAAATATAAAATAGAATCATCAGCAAAAGGCAATGTAAATTCCTGACTATTCCCTCAATTTCTAAGCACACACAAACATCTATGATAAACCAGATATTAATAATATGAACATTCTACACAGATAGCATCATAAGATGTCCATAAGTGCACATGTGCATATGAGCACATCCCTGTGCGCAAACTTACATGATATATTTTTGAGTTTTTAGATTTTTACAATTTCAAAGTTTTTTTTAGAACATTAAGATTATTGCGGCATAAAAATTAATTAATTAATCAGGCATAAAAAATGAATTCATTAAGACAAGAAATTAATGCAAATATATGAGATTTAGTTAAATACAGATCTTAATATATTAATGGGAACCATCCCATTCCTTAATATTTATGGGAGAGAGATCATAATACAAAAAAACTAATTCATAGAGAACTAGGATAGCAAATACATGCTCCATCTAAATTACTGATATAAGAGATGGGGGCAGACACTAAATTACAGGACTGACTACTCAATATCCCTGGACAAGATCCAGATGATGATGATGATGATTAACGGTTCAACCATAACTAATCAGAAACTCCATATACAAAAACCAATCAATTCATAAATACATAAATAAATAAATCTAAAGAAAATAAAATAAATACCTATAAAGTACAATAATTATAATGAATTATACAGTAATGATAGAACCTTTAATTTTAAATTTAAATATAAAAGAGTTAATGAATGATGAACATTGTAACAATACTGAAGGAACAACTCAACATCTAAGAATTTCCAAAGTCCAGGTCAATGTTCTCATTCAGGCCTTCTGGATACAACGTGTTTAACGTATGTATCCAGAAGGCCTCCCTAATAATAGAGTGCAGTACCTATCACCCCCTCTTTTTGTAGGTGGAATGTATTCGATACTAATGACTTTTAAATCAGAAACACTACCTGCATGGTGAGAAGCAAAATGTCTCACAACACTATGATTAAGAACAGACTTTGTAACATTCCTTTTATGTTCAAGAAAACGGAGTCGCAGCATTCGGGTCGCACGCCCTACATATTGGACTCCGCATGTACAAAATAGTAGATATATCACATAATCAGTATTGCAATTGATGAAATGTTTGATGGGAAACCTTTCTTTAGTAACAAAAGATTCAAACTGTGTTATCCTATGGCCAATGAAGCCACAAGTTAAACACCGGGCCTTACCACACCTAAAGCATCCCTTCATAGGAGGAGGAAGAGAAAAAAAACACTGGACTGGAGAGGGATAGAGAGCAAACTTGTGGTGGTTTGAGTGTTAGTAACAGATTCTCTCAATCCAGTACCAGGGTATCTTCCAAAGACCTAACAAGGAGTGTGCTAGGGTATCCCTTTTCCCTGAATGATCCAACCATACCAGAGGCCTGAGCTTTAAAAGTATCAACCGAGGAACAGTTGCGGCAAAGTCTCCGCAACTGGCCCCCGGGGATATTAGTAAGCCATTGTTTCTTATGGTTACTTGAGAAATCTAAAAAATAGTTTGTGTCGAATGGTTTTTGGTACACACATGTAACAATTTTATTATCCTCAATTGATAAAGATATATCTAAATAATCAATAGCTGTAGGGTGTTGGGTAAAAGTGAAAGTCAAATTAAACCTATTTGAATTAAGCGTACTGATAAAATCGATGGCTAACTCCGCCGGGCCGTCCCAAATAAAAAACATTTCATCGATGTAACAGCGTTAGAGCACCAGGTGCGCGCCAGCCCCACCTCCCCACACATTGGCATCCTCAAAGACACCCTATTACACCTTGTTTCTATATTGTCCCTAAGATCCATAAAGATCTAAACAAACCCCCGGGCAGACCCATCATTGCCGCCCATGATTCACTTTATCAGATTGTGTCCAAACTTTTGGATGCACAGTTACAGCCTTCGGTCCAACGGGGTAAATCGTTCATTAAGGACACTACTGCTTTTATTTAAAAAAAATTAGGAAATCCAAGTGTTACCTGACAATGTGTGGTTAATAACTGCCGACATAGCAAGCTTATACACCAGTATCCCCCATCAGGAGGGACTCTCAGCTGTACGATAATACCTGCAGGCAGATGATGAATATTCCGGCATAGACATAGAACTGCTTATTAAATTATTGGAGAAGACACTTACTGAGAACTACTTCTGGTTCAATAAAGAATACTATCTACAACGTATGGGATGTGCCATGGGATCAAATGTTTCCCCATCATTTGCGAACATTTTCATGTTTCAATTTGAAAAAGAATACCTATACAATGACATCAGATTCCAAGAAGGCACCTTGCTATACATAAGATTCATCGACGACATGTTTATATTATGGAAATCCAGCCAAGAAACTTTTTTGCAACTTATGTTTGATCTCAATAGTAATGAATCTACAATAAAGTTCACCTTTGAAATGAACCAGAAACAGATCCCTTTTTTAGATGTACTTGTCTCAGTAGAAGATAATAAATTACAAACATCTATTTACTTCAAACCGATGGACAGGAACACCATCCTACAAGCCTTGTCCCATCATCCTGCCTCACCAGTGACTCTGCTACCACCCAGATCCACATGGCTAATATGTGCGACAAATTTGAACAACAGGGATATAAACGATCGTTACTACACAGAGATATGGAAAAAGTGCTGGCCATACCCCGCAGTGATATGTTACAAACTAAACCTAAAGTACAATTGAACCAAAGGGTACCTTTTGTGCATACGTTCACTAATAAACATAAAATCATAAGAAATAGCATGCGGAGATATTGGCCTATCGTCTAAGAAGACCCTGGACTTAAATCTTTAACATCTACCCATCTGATGCCTAGTTACAAGAGGGGGAAAAAACCTCAGGGACCATCTGGTATGTGCAGACATCACCATTAACACCCCCAACACTACGAGACTAGGTTGTGTAAGATGTCCTAATTGTACTACGTGTAGATATATGACCCCCAGCACTTCTTTCTCTCATCCATACACTGGAAAAAAGTATTTGATCCACCAACAACTCATTTGCCCGTCAAAATATGTGGTTTATATGATTTCTTGCACGTGTGGGATGCACTACATCGGCAAGACATCAAGGCAATTTAAGGAGAGGATGGCTCTCCATTGGTCGGCCATCCGTGCAGCCATAGAAGTAAAAACCATTGACCAACCAGTGGCGAAACATTTCGCAAAGCTGAAACATAACCTGTCGGCACTCACTTACTGAATTATAGACCAAATCCCCCCTCCTGCACGGGAAGGGGATAGAGAACTTATGCTTCTTAGATGTGAGGCAAGATCAATTGTGGAGCTACGAACTATGTCCCCCAATGGCTTAAACTAGTCTCTTAATCTGGCTTGTTTTCATTAACCTATGTAGCCCTACTTTATATGATCTGCAATAGTAGCGCCTACTTCTCTGTTCTCATGTCTCCTACTGTGCATAGTTATATTTATATTTATATTAAATTCATACCTAGTTAATTAATTGCTTTACTGACCAATTTATTTGATCTTTTTCTTACACTGTCATTGCGTTCGCTGTGTTTGTTTTTTTCACTGCATAAAATTTTTTATGTTTTTATGTTGTTGTTATCCAGTTACCATGGCAATGCTAGAAACAGGATACCCGCAAGGACGCCTCTTCCAGCGCACATACACGGAGCACATCCCGTGAGCGGGTCCCGTCTCCACGTGGTAATGGACTGGGGAATGGTACATAATTTATTTGCTATTGTTATAATTTAGCTGACTTGGTTTTCTTTATTTTTTTTTTATATGACTTGGTTCAAACACACGTATATTTTGGAAAGGATATGGGACTGGAGGATGGGCAGTTACAGCTCACAGAGGCTTCACTAACTGGCATCAAGTACACTCTGCTTAAGAGTTCATGTAGTGTAGCTGATGCTTAAAGATAAAGTCTAGAAGTTCTATTTATAAAATAATCTCATGGGATTTGTTATACTTGGTTATGTAAAAAAAAAATTCTTTATATAAACATTTTTGGAAACCATGGAGAAGATAGACATTTTTTTTTTACATAAAATAATTATTACATTTTAGCCAGTTGTGTTCAGTTAAACCTTTCCCAAAATCGAGGAAACTTCTGCCATGCATGGCGGCCCCACCTGCCAGAATTGGGCTTCAGAAATCATTAAACCTTTGCTTATTTACCAATTAGCAGCCAATGGCTTCATGCAGACATGAGACAATGGAGCTGATGTCACCCATTCAATGTCCTGCAGAAATAGTGTATGGTTCATCCTGTGAACTATGTCGCAAAAGATGCATGTTAAATGGGAAAGACGTATCTAAGCCCCACTGTATGTTTTAGCCTACCACTGGACACTACTAATGAAGTTTTCCTCTCAGTTGTTCATAATAACATTATATTGAACATCATAATAGATAATCAAGTTAGGTTATCTTCTTAATGTATGTTAACATCATGCCTCGTCTATCGGCCATGCTAGCTATAATAAGATAACAAAAGCAATACATGAACCTGATGCAGAGCAGCACATCTGTTTTTTTTGCAGACATAAGCACAGTGGGAAACCGCTCTGAGCATGGGCAGAATTTCAGCGTGCACAGAAAGTCAACCACAAGACTACCCGCGCCATACATATGTTCTCTGTTATTGGAAAGGGGTGTTCCACGATATATTGGGTAGTTTTGTATTTCTGCTAGACACAGTAGCAGTCTCGAGGGGGATAAGTAAAAGGTGTAGCGCAATTTCAATGAAAATATTACCTTATTTGTAATAGAAACAGTGCCCTACACATGTAGAAAGTAAATAAAGTCATGTAGAAAGTTTCTTAATTCATTTGTTTCATTTATTCATTAATAAATGTTTGGCTGACACTACACTGCTGTTATTTTTTTTTTTTGTATTGCTGCTATGTATGCCCAGGCATTATTCTAACTATTCTAACTAGGGATATTTTTTATAGGGTTTTTATATTATTGTAAAATAAAATAAAAAAAGAATCCCATTTGAAACATGCAATATCTCTGCGTATTTGGCTCTGTTTGCATGTTTTAAATGACTGCCCTTTTTCACTACCTCCAATCCAGATTTGAATGCATTAGTGAAAATACGCAAATCTAGACCATACTGTATCTGCGTTCCTTTTGCAAATCTGCTGTGGTTAAACTCTGGATCAGGTCCCATATATTTATACATAAGACTAATCATGCAAGGATTTTGTTTGATAAAACAACCAAATTGTTAGAAAGCCCCTGCTCTCAAAATACTTGGTGTCCTTTCGTTAACTATGGCTTTCCTTTTTTTTTTGTCAATTGAATTATTGTATTACCATTATTCCACACATTATCTGAATTTTAAACTTTGTTGTTGAAATAGCTTGTCATGTTCTGTCTGCTTTCCTATGTTCTGCAGAGCTATATAAATATAATTATGGCATTTTAAAATGTCACAGTTGTAAATTTGGATCAGTCCCGAATATGCGAATTGACAGGCATAAGCATACCATTACTTATGGCAACTCACTTGTGACAATATGATTCTGATTCTTACACTTAGTTTATAATTATTTATGATTATAGTTATGAGAAATGTATGCATGAAACTGTCTTTGGTGAGAAAGTTTTATTCTGTAAAAATTATTTTCAAACCTTGATCTAATACTTCCAAAGCTGTTCAAGGAGAAAAAAATTGTGGCATTTCAATTAATAAGTAAAATTCAGTTTCAATATTGTTATCTGCTCCAAGGGCTTGATCCAGACTTAGTTAAGTGCTTGAACTTAGTTACTCCTGGGCTAAACAATGTTGATTTCAGGGGGAGTGAAGTTAATTGTATTCAGAGATATATCTTTGAATTGCTTACTGCACACAGATACTGACCAGCTTTACTATCACACTGTTATTTAGACTTGGGATAGGAAACATCACCTCTCAACTCTAATACTGTTTGCAACAGATGAAATATGACTCCCCTGAAATCAACATGGTTTAGCCCAGGATTAACTAAGTTCAAGCAATTAACTAGGTCTGGATCCAGCCCCAAAAAAATGTTAAAAAAAACCCGCTATATTATTACCTGTTAATATGGTTTCCTAGACTCCACGGCAGCATACACAATGAGTTAACTCCCCCTTCAGAACAAGGGCAGGATCAAAAGAATACACGGAGGTGTCCTGTGTCTTCCATTCTTGCTCAGCTCATGAAACAAAAATAAACTGATACATCCATTAATAACAACATAAGGGCCGGGTATTACCTGTATGCTGCCGTGGAGGAGTCTAGGAAACCATAATAACAGGTAATTATATAGCGTTTCCTATTCCTCCCCTGGCAGCATACACAATGGGTCATACCTCAGCAATTTAACATAGGGAGGGTTTCTAACAACATAAGAACAATATATCTATTAATGCATAGACACATGTATCATTACTACTTTTTTATTTATTTTTTTATTTATGACACCACTGCACTCAACACTCTCCTGCCGAATCTGGCATCGGCTGAAGCAAATAGATTAATCCTGTAATGCTTTGTGAATGTATGAGGGGAAGACCAACCCACCGCCTTACACAGTTCCTCAATCGAGACTGATTCCTTCTCAGCCCACGAAGTCGCCACAGACCTTGTGGAATGAGCCTTCAAAGATACTGGTGGGTCCAAGTTTCTTACTTTAAAGGCTTGTGAAATACAAGTCCTTATCTATCTAGCAATAGATGCTTTGGAAGCAGGTCCTCCCTTGTTCTTCCCTTCTAGCATGATTAGCAACTGTTTTGAAGCTCTGAAAGACTCAGTCCGCTGTAAGTAAATATGCAAAGTCCTTACCATGTCCAGTGTATTCAATCTTTTCTTCTTTTCATTTTTGGGGTTCGGACACAATGATGGCAGTACAATTTCCTGATTAATGTGGAATTGTGAAACAACTTGAGGAAAACAAGGGCAGGATTGGTTCTCAATACAACCCTGTTTTGGAAGAAATTGCGGAAAGGTTCTTCGCACCATAGTGCCTGTAACTCAGAGACCCTCCTCACGGAGGTAATTGCTATTAAGAAAGCCGTCTTCCAGGTGACAAATTTAATGTCTACTTGCTGCAGCGGTTCAAAGGGTGACCCTGTCAATGCATACAAAACCAAATTCAGATCCCAAGGCGCCAGAGGATTTTTGAAGACTGGTCTCATTTTAGATACTGCTCTGATAAAGCATGCTATAAATTTGTCCTGTGCCAAGTGTTTACCTAGGACCACACTGAGTGCCGACACCTGGACCTTCAATGAACTTGTAGCTAGTCCTTTGTCAAATCCAGCTGTTGTTGTATCTGGGAGAATTCCTACATTTTTACTCCAATATCCTCCATATTCTGTAATATGTATTAGAGGTAGACTTTTTCCTGGCCTTGAGCAAGGTGTTAATGACATTTGTGGAAAATCCTAACTTCCAGTGTTGCAGATTTGGGTGCTTTATTTTGCCCTGCGTTAGCAGTGATGGTGATACCGGAAGCTCCCAAGGCCTGTTGACAGCTAGTTGCAGCACCTTGGGGAACCAAGCTCTCCTCGCCAATAAGGGAGTATCGCTATGACAGCTATTTTCTCCCTCTCCACCTTTCTCAGCAGTTGTGGAATCATAGGCACTGGTGGAAATACACACGCTAGGACAAAGTCCCATTCTGCCGTAAGTGCGTCCACTGCCAGAGCTAGTGGATCTCGGTACCTTGAGAAAAAGTTCTTTACCTTTCTGTTTCCCCTTGTGGCCATTAGGTCCACTTGTGGTGTTCCCCACCTCTGACAGATCCGTCTGAACACCAACTTGTCTAATTCCCATTCTCCTGTGTGCAGAAAGTGATGGCTTAAGAAATCCTCTGGGACATTTAGGTGTCCCTCTATGTAAACTGCTGACAAACTTGCAGGGTTTTCCTCTGCCCACTGGAGTATCGGCACGACCTCCTCTGCTCTTTGTTCCCCCCTGACGACTCAGGTAAGAAACTACTGGCTTGTTGTCTGATTGGACTATTAAGGATCTTCCCTTGATGATCTGGGCAAAGTGTAGTCACGCCATCCTCACAGTTCTCATCTCTCAAATATATGAGTGAACTGACCCCATTTCCCCAGACCACTGACCTTGGGCGAGGTTTTGTCCGCATTGAGCCCCTCATCCGTTCAGGCTTGCATCGGTCGTCAGCACAACTTGCTCCAAGCCCTGGAAGTATCCTCCTTGCTGTAGTCTGTGCTCGTTGAGCCACCAGTCTAGGCTTGATCTTACTTGATGGGAAAGAAACAGGAGTTGGTCCATGTGGTCTGAATCTCTGTCCCACTGACCTAGTAACATCTCTTGAAGTGGTCTCATGTAGAATTTCGCCAATTCCAGTGTCTCTATAGCTGCCGCCATTAGTCCTAAAACTTGCATACAGTCTCTGACTGTTATTACGGAAAAATATCTTATTCTTCGTATCAACTGTAACAGTTTTTGTCTTCTTTTTGTCGATATTGACATTCTTAGGGTATCTATAGATGTTCCTAGATAGTCTATCCTGTGTGTTGGAACTAGATGGCTTTTCTTCACATTTATTAACCACCCATGGTCCTTAGTACCTGCAGCACCCTCTGGGTGTGTTGATTCGCTTCTTCCACTGTGTTTGCTGTAATCAATATGTTGTCTAAGTAAGGGAAAAGGAAGATTGCTTCCTGACGAAGTCTTGCAATCACTACTACTAGGACCTTCGTGAATGTCCTCGGTGACATGGCTAGCCCGAATGGGAGAGCCAAAAACTGATAGTGCTGACCACATACCATGAATCTGAGGTACTTGTGATGTGGTTTGTAAATTGGAACGTGTAAATATGCGTCCTTCAAATCTATAGACGTGAGGAACATTGCTTTCCGTAGATGAGGTAGAATAGATCTTATTTACTCAATCTTGAAAGGTTTTACCAATATGGATTCGTTCAGCTTTCTGAGGTCCAGAATAGTTTGAAAACCTCCCATGACCTTGCGCACTATGAAGTACCTGGAATAGAAGTCTTGATATCTTTGACTCTTGGGAACCCTTGTTATAACCTTCTGTGAGAGAAGATCTTCTAGGCTGCTTAGCAAAGCCTTCCTTTTTTTGGGTTGACTGGCAACGTGGAGGCTAGAAATTGAGGTCTTGGGGCTGTCTTTATAAACTTCAGTTTGTAACCTCCCTGGACTATGTAGCTTACCAATTTGTCTGAAGAATTGCGAATCCATATTTCTGAATACCTTAACAGTCTACCCCCTACTGTGCTGTTCCTCTTGTCCTGTTCGGCGTCATTGGGAGAACTGTTTAAAAGAGGATCTCATTTCCTTCCCTCTTTGGTTACGAAAAAAGAACCTTGTGTTTGAATTCTGCTCTCTTCTGTAACCTCTCCCAGGTCTATAGCTCTTGGTTTCCTTGAAGTCAGTGCTTGGGTGTGTGTACTGTCTGTTGTCAAATGCCTTCTTGGTCGCTTTTTCCTGTGGTAGCCATGCCAATTTCCCCCCAGATGACTTGGTGATGATTTCATCTAACCTAATGCCAATAAATACTCACCCTGGAAGGGAAGTGATAACAATTTGTTTTTTGACTGAATGTCAGCTTGCCATGGCCCGAGCCACAGGGCTCTCCTGGTCACTGCTGCCGTTGCTGCAGACCTAGCCGCAAACCTCATTGAATCTAGTAAAGCCTCACACATAAATTCAATGGCTAGTTGCATGTCCTGAATGTTCTTCAGAAGTTCTGACCTCTTAATGCCATCCAGTATATTTGATTCTAATCCATTGCACCATCCCCTGAGGATTCTTGCAGTCACTGCTGTTGCTGCGGCTGGCTTTAATGCGGCTCCGGCTATAGCATGTTGCTTCTTTAAACCAACCTCCATCCTCTTGTCCATGCTGTCCTTAAACGTTGTATCATCCTCTAATGGTAAGGCTTTCTTTTTGGATATCCTTGCCACCGCCGCATCAACTTTAGGCGGGTCCTCCCAGTATTTAATGTCCTCCTGTTGAAAAGGGTACATTTTCGTCATTCTGGTGGTAGCTGCTTCTCTTTTCTCTGCGTGCTTCCATTCTCCAAGCACCATCTCCTTTAACACTTTTGACAGTGGAAAATTTTTAGTTTTCTTCGTTCCCTCTTCAAACAATAAATCTTGCATCTGCATCTCCTCCTTGGATTCCTCAATATTAAGAGATTTGTGGATCAATTTTAATAAGTTGTCCACCAGATCTGGGTTAAATGAAGCCTCTGCTTGACCCATCTGCTGTTCATCCTCTGAACCTTCTGCACCTGACCATTGAGCTGGCTGTTCTTCTACATCTGACTCTTCTGAATAATCACTGACTAATGCCCTTAGCATTTTAAAGGATAGCTTCTGCAAATCTTCCTTTGTAACAAATCTCTTAGCCAGGTCATTTTCCATCATCTTAATGAACTTCGCCATCTGTGGTGAAGGTTGCTGTTTCTCTGCTGATATACATTCAGAGCATAAAGTCTCCTTGCTCCCTTCAGCTAGTAGCTTATCACATAAAGTGCACCGATAGAGATGTGCTTTTTTATGTTTGCTCCTAATTTCATGCCTCTCCTTACTTGTTTCAGATCTAAAATTTTAAATAAAACTAGCTAACTAACTGATAAAAAACATGCTAATTATAGCAGCAATAAGTACAGACCGATTTTCTTTCTCATACATGTTCATGGCTGCAGATTCCTCCATATGACACAAACACTGCACTGGCACCAAAACCTTTTAAATATCCAGCTGACTGCTTGCCCGTGGCCAGTGATGTCCTTCCGCCCGCTTTCATCTCGGCTAAACCCGGGATTCACAAAATGGAAGCCGGAGCACTTCCTCTAGTGCTGGCCATGGCAGTCACAGACTGCTGACATAATTTCCGCCGCCCTCAGTATAATCAGGCGCGGGCATAGAAGCAGTGTTTCATCATACACCGCGGGTCAGTCTCTCCACCCTCCCTAAATCCTGACTGCCGGAGCACGGATAGGGAACACACCGCTATGCGGCTGAGGTAAGCACTTGAAAAAATAATAAACCTAACGGCTCCCTGCCTAGCCACACTAACGCTACCCTGGCTCTGAGCAGGAAGAAAAAAAGACACAGGAAGGAGGAAGTGCAGCCCTTATATACCTCTGTGTCTTCTTTTGATCCTGCCCTGGTTCTGAAGGTGGAGCTAGCCCATTGTGTATGCTGCCGGGGTGGGAATAGGATTATAGGGTTATAAAATGGCAAAAATATCACATATAATTTGCAATATAAGAAAACATGATTATACATACCCCATTTTTCCTTCCCCTAATAGCTATTAGGGAGAGGAAAATAGGGGTATATGGGGAGATCGCTGGAATACATACCCAGCAATTTTTATGCTGGAAGCAGAGTGTAAAACTTCACTCCGGGGCTTTGAAAAGAACAGGGTGATGAGGGGATGCATTATTTATATGCATCGCCATGGAAACTAAAGTTTTTAGTTACGATACATGCTTGGTAAATAGGAAATACTTCATTTTTATGTGATAGTGCCAGTTTTAACTGGCACTATCACATGAAAATGAAGTATGTAAATAGACCTCTTACTATTAATTGTGAATACAGTCCTATGAAGTTGTCACAAAGAATGAAGCAGCACTGACAGCAATACCTATTTACATAAAAGGATCATTTAAATGCATATTTAGACTAATGCTTTTGATTTCTAACATATATATCTTATTTTATTGCCAGATTCTATTCTCTGAATTAGTCCTGTGTTCCATACCACTGTTCCTTTTATGTTGGAATTTGTGGAATGGATAGATTTAAGAACACAATATTTTAAGCTTTTAACTTTTTGATTTCTGGACCATGAGCTAAATACACTGCTCAAAAAAATAAAGGGAACACTAAAATAACACATCCTAGATCTGAATGAATGAAATATTCTTATTAAATACTTTGTTCTTTACATAGTTGAATGTGCTGACAACAAAATCACACAAAAATTATCAATGGAAATCAAATTTATTAACCCATGGAGGTCTGGATTTGGAGTCACACTCAAAATTAAAGTGGAAAAACACACTACAGGCTGATCCAACTTTGATGTAATGTCCTTAAAACAAGTCAAAATGAGGCTCAGTAGTGTGTGTGGCCTCCACGTGCCTGTATGACCTCCCTACAACGCCTGGGCATGCTCCTGATGAGGTGGCGGATGGTCTCCGGAGGGATCTCCTCCCAAACCTGGACTAAAGCATCCGCCAACTCCTGGACAGTCTGTGGTGCAACGTGGTGTTGGTGGATGGAGCGAGACATGATGTCCCAGATGTGCTCAATTGGATTCAGGTCTGGGGATCGGGCGGGCCAGTCCATGGCATCAATGCCTTCGTCTTTCAGGAACTGCTGACACACTCCAGCCACATGAGGTCTAGCATTGTCTTGTATTAAGAGGAACCCAGGGCCAACCGCACCAGCATATGGTCTCACAAGGGGTCTGAGGATCTCATCTCGGTACCTAATGGCAGTCAGGCTACCTCTGGCGAGCACATGGAGGGCTGTGCAGCCTCCCAAAGAAAGCCCTGGGTTCCTCCTAATGCAAGACAATGCTAGACCTTATGTGGCTGGAGTGTGTCAGCAGTGCCTGCAAGACGAAGGCATTGATGCTATGGACTGGCCCGCCCAGACTCCAATTGAGCACATCTGGGACATCATGTCTTGCTCCATCCACCAACACCACATTGCACCACAGACTGTCTAGGAGCATGCCCAGGGGCTGTAGGGAGGTCATACAGGCACGTGGAGGCCACACACACTACTGAGCCTCATTTTGACTTGTTTTAAGGACATTACATCAAAGTTGGATCAGCCTGTAGTGTGTTTTTCCACTTTAATTTTGAGGGTGGCTCCAAATCCAGACCTCCATGGGTTAATAAATTTGATTTCCATTGATAATTTTTGTGTGATTTTGTTGTCAGCACATTCAACTATGTAAAGAACAAAGTATTTAATAAGAATATTTCATTCATTCAGATCTAGGATGTGTTATTTTAGTGTTCCCTTAATTTTTTTGAACAGCGTATTTTAAATTGTATTCAAAATACGAAGGCTAATGACATATTTAACAGAAAAAAGACTTTGGACTGAATCCACACTTGAGAACATCACCCCACTTACACATACAAAGGGCCAGATCCAGACCACTGAACTACGGGGGTCCGTATGCACCCTCCAGATGTTACGTGCATTTTGGATGCTTATCTCTTATTGTACGGAACTCAGTGCTTCCCCTCCGCCCCCAAAAAGTACACAATGGGGGGGATGAATTATACAGTAGGGGCTGGGTTATGTAGTTATGCATGGATCAGCTATTGAACGGACCACAGAACCGCATGTTTTAGTTAAAGTTGCCTTATGGCAGCGTATCTGCCATAAAGTCCGCACGAGAGAGGGGAGTAATGGGGGATTTTACTCCCCTGTCCCGTGCAGAATTTACACCTCCGCATGTACGGAAAGCATGCAGGGGAGGGGGAAGGGTTAAGGTCCTTTGTCTTTAATTCCATTTTAACTGTTGATTTAGATGCTGGCACACTCCATACTATCCTGCTCCTAGGTATACATTTTTCAAAGTGTATACATTTAAGAAATTCAAGAATCCACCCTAAGTAGCCCTGAAAAGATTACTTAGAAATAACCTTTTCTGAAATGGCACATACTTATTTTTGCACAAATAAACATAGTTTTCAAGTGAATAGTATGATTTTCAGGTGTTTGCAAGGATGCAAAAGCATCTACTGTCCAAAGTAAAAATTTGAACACAATAGAGACTTTCTATGTGGGAATATGTTTGTTTCATTTGTATAACGATAGGGAATAGTGTGGGTAAGAAAAAAAAAACATTAAGTAAACTATAGTAAGCCAATAGAACAATCTGGATAACTTGACAGTGTCACACAAGCAGCAGGTGTATAATGCATGAAACGCTGGCTAAGTTGCATATATAGGACCAGACCCATAGTTTAAAAAGTAGAGGAATGCAGGTACAGCATTCATGTTAAATGTTAACGGGTGGCAAACTAGTTATACTGTATATTTTGCATGCAGGGAGAATACTTCACTGTTGCACACAGATGTTGACCAGCTCTGCTATTATACATGCTATTTAGATTCACACCAGGAAGCATAAACTCTAATACTGTTGTTCAGATGAACTTTGCCTCCCTTGCAAATCATCATGACTTTTCCCAGTTGTAATTTTGATTAAATTTATTAGTTTGGGATCTCATCCAGAGCTGCACTACCATCTATTTTTTTTTAGATTGAAGTGTACTGGGAATGAGCTTTGCTCATGTGCAGAACGGAAGTGAGTGCAGAAAAATAAGCGCACTGCTGCCCATTCACCTAAGTTTGCATCTGTCTGCTCTGCGCTAATGCAAAACACATTTTAATGTAATTCTTGAAACCTCCAGAAACTGCAGGTTTCTTTTTCTTTAATTACTTGACACTATTGGAGGTACAATCAATAATCTGGTTGTAAGGTAATAAATAAAGCAATATTTGTTAATGTAATGTAATGAGACTGATTGTATTGAATATAGTGGTGCACACAGTACAGTTTCTGGTTGCCCAGAAATCCTTCTATAGAAGTTGGTAATAAATTAATGTCAAACCAATCGCTTGCAAATTAAATAAAAAGGTTTATTAACACAATAAAAATACAATACAACTAACAAAACCTGCTAAAGGGAGAGAACACAACTAAAGCATATACAATCATTAATTCTACCACAGTACAAGTGCAAAGAACTAACAAGAGAAGAAAAAGTGAAAGAGAAAGAGATTCACTATGTTACCAATTCAGCATGCAGCAGCTTATCAGGCTTGATTGGAGTTTAAATTGATATCCATACTAAATGGGCCTGAGAGAGGGGATTTTATACACAACAGTGGGGCTAGATGTTACATTGCGTTCAATGGCTGGATACGGGGTCACCCGCAGGGACTTGAAGCAGAAATTGTCTTTAAATTTACCCAGATTTGGTCTCGCATTCATCCAACTGGTCTTTGTTCAGGTGTTGATTTCCACTTAAGATTGTAGTAAGTGCGTACATAACAAGTAGCATTGTGCTTGCTTCAGTGGGAAAACTAAAAGCAAGCACAATGCTTTTTATACAATGTTTAAATACTGAGGATTTTATAAGGTAAATCCAGATTCATTTGATTTTGTTACTAAATAATATAATCCCATATCGGACATCGTTTTTAACTCCCCTCACAGAACTGACCAACTGGAGGCAGTCACAGGATGGGAGGGTCTGTGTGCAGATCCTCCCATATTATAAAGTGGTGCAGCATGCATGTACGTGCCACAGGTATGCAGCGCATATCGGAATGCATTCCAACCCATTCAGGGTTAAGCATTTCTTGTTATCTTAATGAGTATCGATCCAGAGTTTTTGCATTCTACATTATGTTTGTTCAGAAATCCATCAATGCAAGGGGGAGTGATTACAAAATGGCTGCACGGATATCTAGATAGTGCAGCCTTATGTTGGCTACAATTTCCCTACCAGCACAACCTTAATGCT
>WWET01005622.1:32852-47458 GCA_011038615.1 Limnodynastes dumerilii
TGATGTTTCCTATCCCAAGTCTAAATAACAGTGTGATAGTAAAGCTGGTCAGTATCTGCAATTCGGAGATATATCCCTGCATGCAAAGGATATAATTAACTTGGTTCCCCCTGAATTCAACATGGTTTAGCCCAGGAGTAACTAAGTTCATGCACTTAACAAGGTCTGGATCCAGCCCAATGCTTTTATTTATGGGAGAGCAATGCGTATGCCCCACAGATTAGTTACAGGTCCAAGATCTATTAATTTAAAATTTTGTTTTAAAGATCACTTTCACTGTGGTCATTGTTAGATTGACCTACTAATGAGAAATCATCCACATACATGAAAATTATAAATAGATTGTTTTCAGTTATTTTGTGGTAAAGACAATGATCTGTTTCTGACCTGGTAAAATCCATTTGCATTATCACAGTGTCTAGTATTATTTATCAGTAGTGACTACTCTGGTTTAAGTCATATAAAGATTTATTATAAAAACATACATTGCCTTCTTGAAATATACTATCATCATAGTGTTCAGGTGGCTCCATATAAATTTCTTCAACTAGCTCTCTGTTCTGGAATACTGAATCATCACTGCTAGACTTAGCCTCCTGTATGTTCTGCAGTTTACAAAATGCAAGATTTGCAAACACCTCATAGTACTTCTTGGATGAAATACCCTTGATGCACCTTATAAAAGTTCTGCTACTCATTTGAACATTTGCAGTAACAGCTTTATCTTTGTTCTTGCTTTCTACTGTTTGAATATCTAGCATAACTAGTTTTTGTTGTGTTTTTTTTAGTTCTGCTATGCTACTAAATGGCACTCTACATTCTTTAACTTAATAAGATGTTTTTAATTATATCTCAAAGGTCTATGGACTGTATTCTCAACTAAGAACATTCACAAAGATATGTGCATAGTGTTACGTGTGCATCTACTGTGCATTTGCAGTACACAAACGCAGAAACCATATACAAGTGATTCACAAACACAGAGGATAGATTCACACTTCAGCACAGAAAGAGATCCATATGCGTACATAGAAGAACATGAATATTAATGTACAGTAGGGGTGGGTTTTGAAATTAGGTCTAATGCACAAGTGTGTCATTCATGCCAAGCAAAAAAGTTAAAGAAAAAGTTAAGATAGCCCTTTACCACTCTTATCTTATTATCCACATGGTTTTCTGCAAGTCTATGAATATTGGCTTTCTGCATTGTTTAGCCCACACCTGCTGTTTATTTTTAATGAATGGATCAGTTGTGTTTAATGGAGATAGAAAGATAGAAGAACAAGACTCTTGACAATAGAGTAGCAACTTCACACACAGAAATATTTACTAAACGCAATAGATCATTGGGGTAGATCCAGAACTACGTGTGCCGTACGTTTATTCGCGGAGCGTATTTTTGTGCACGTAAGTTCAATACACTCCCCTCAGCACACCCCTTGCACGGACGTATTTTGTGAAGATACGCTTCCCAAACCCTACCTTAACTTTTTCCAACGTAACCGCTGTCATACGCACGCGTACGTATGGGCTGAAAGAATTTACGCAGCTAAGCACGCCCATACTGTACACTTTAAATACAACCCCCCGCCTACTTCACGTATTTCACACGTTAAATACCACGCCTACTTCACGTATTTCAGACGTATTTTGGAGTAACGTAAATTTGGCACGCCCACACGTAAGTATTTACGTGACACATACGTGAATGGCCCATACGTTCACAATTACGCTACGTGAATGTGCGTATTTTCTATGGTGCGCATGCGCAGTGCGTTCTAAACAGCGATTTTACGTCTCTGCCATGCGTAAATTCACTTCGAATTGTTGTTCTGGATGAGGCCCATTAAGATTTAGGACTGTATTCAGACTTCAGAATGAGTTAGGCGTGGCCGGATCCGTACCTAACTCACTTGTCCAGTCCCATAAACCGCCCCCGTTTTTATGAGCATAATGACAGCTAAGAGGTTGTTCTTAAGAAGCAAAATACGTACAGTGAATGGCTCACCGCACCCTTCCGCCTCCTTTATATACCCTCTTCCCCCCACCCACCCACTTCTTCTTAAAAACTCCCTGAGGCTGCCTTGGCAAGCCTTTTTCTAATTAACAAACTACTTGTGGTCTTTAAAGACTGCATGTAGCCAGGGGCGTCACAATTTTTTTTGGGGGGGGTGCGAGAACTTTTCCCTCCCACTGGCGCCCCATCTTATCTTGGTGCACCCTCCTTCTTGTTATGTATTAAGTTTTTGTGTGCTGCCGCTACGCTGCCAGAGGGGGTGTGGCTAACCAATTATGGGCATGATCAAGCCATTGGGAGTGTGGTCAACCCATCATGTCTGCAGCCACGCAGTACTTTGATCATGTCTCCAGCCCCCCCAGTATTCCCCATCATGTGCCACGAGCCCCCTCCCCCAGTACTCCCTGCCTGACGTTTTATGGTCCTCTAATGTGTAAGCTGGCATGTGTGTGGTAAAGTAAGTGAGTTGACTTCTACTCACATAGCCCCTTCAGTATCCAAATAATCCCCTCATGCCTCCCCAGCCTCCAAATAATCTCCTCATGTCTCCCCTCAGCCTCCAAATAATCCCCTCATGCCTCCCCAGCCTCCAAATAATCCCCTCATGCTTCTCCTCAGCCTCAAAATAATCCTCTCATGCCTCTAAATAATCCCCTCATATCTCCCAACAGCCTTCCAAAGTCCCAATAATCTTGCTTACCTTACCTGCTTCCTCCTGCTGTGCTCCTCAACGGCACTCCCTCTCTGCTGTGTGTGCAGTCTAGCGTGGGATGAACGGCCTGGTGCCACATCCCCCGCCTACAAAGGGGCCCAAGACTTCAGAACACATCGCATGGGCGTAGGTCTGGATCAGGCCCTTTGAATCAGCCCATCGGACTCTGTTCTCCTGTATTGCGGTGTGCTGTGTTTCATCTGTCAGTGTACTTGTCTCAGTCCCATCCTGGGACCTGTTGTTCCACCAGGTGGTGTCAGCAGCCAAGCCTATCCTCATCAGAGGCTCTAGTGAAAACCTGGCCCTGGTTTAGACTCCGTGCCCTGGTGAGAACCCCCTTTTGAGACTGAAACATTATAACTGACCATAAAACTTACCAGCAAGAGGCTATTTAAAGTCCATTCCTCCAATCAGCTGCAGTAATCAGGCACACCTCCAGAAAATATCTTTCAGCTGGGAGAAAGCAGGCACATAGGGCCTGATCCAGAGCTACGGCCGCCGTCGCTAGTGCGGCGGCCGTAGCCGTAATGCGCATGCGCCGGGCACGCTCACGTTAGTGCTGGTGGGCGGGGGGAGGTAAGTAAATGAGGGTAGGGGGGCGTGCTAAGCGGCCATATGCTCCTGTGCGAGGTAGTTAGGGTAGCCTTCAGCTGGCGTAAGGAAGGGGCCATACGCCCGCACAGGGGGAGTGCCAGGGGGAGTCAGCGATGTAACGTTGAGCGTTAGTACGCTAAGCGCTACATCGTACCTCTGGATCAGGCCCATAGAACCCAGAAGGGAACTTCACACGCTGCTAGGTTTACTCCTGCAGTGTGTAACACAAACTGGCCCATTTGAAACCAGAAATGCTAAATTCATGGACAGGCCCATAGGCAATGAAAAATACCTGCCTCTGGCAATTTGCACTTAGGAGAAAAGTTATCCTGCCTTATACCTCTCAAAGGAGTTATATATGCTCTATGCATTATGTTAAGAGCCTTTAACAGTTATATTGTTGCTTGGAGTAGCTTGAAACCATACCCAAATTATATACTTAATAGAAAGGTATGGAAACCACTCAGTTAACTGAGATAAGCCTGTTTTCACCTTGGCAGGGCCGGTGCTAGCATGTCTGGCGCCCCCCTACAAAAAATTAATTTGCGTCTTTCTCCTTTTGATTTGATAACTCCCTCCCCAGTAGCCCCATTTTGTGCCTGCAGCCCCCCCAGCAACCCTCCCATCACTGCCATCATGTGTCCCCAGCCTCCCCCCCAGTACTTTAATCAAGTGCCACCAGACACCCCCCGCCCCCCCAGTATCCCCATCTTGTGCCTGCAGCCCCTCCGGCACTCCCATCATGTGCCAAAATCCCCGCCCCAGCACTCCCATCATGTGCCACCAGCCCCCCCAGAGCTGCCATCATGTACCACCAGCCCCTTCCCCTAGTACTCCTATAATGTGTCTCCAGCCCCATCCCCCCAGTGCTCCCATCATGTGCCAACAGCCTACAAAATAAATAGGAAATAGAGGGCGTTAGGGTAAGAAGAAGAGAAGGATATGGAAAAGGAAAGAAAAACTTATGAATTACAAACATATAAACAATCAATTACACAGATTTTACAAAGGGAAACACTAGATAATTACACTCAAAATTATATTAAAAACCTTACAATTAATATTAAAATATCTAGATGTTAGACTAGTTAGATGTTTTTAGTTACTCTTAATTACTCATTTACCAATAATTCATTCAAAGGAATATAAAGTATTATATATCTGAAAATTAAATCATGATAATAACTATTACATAATAAATATAAATCTGTTAAAAATATACAAATATATATAAATGCATATAAAAATACATATAAAAAATACATATAAAAGTACATATAGGAATGAGTGAATAAATAAATAACGGAGGGGAACTTATTTTGGTACAGAATTTTTTAAAAACATATATAAATCAATTAATATAAAACCAATAACTAGACCTATATAATATAATATTGCAACTGTCCCTGAGCAACCACGAGTATTCAGAGCAATAAACATTCATAGAATTATTATAGAATTATTTCAAAGTATTAAAAATTATAAAAAATTTGTATTATTAATTGTTAAAAATCCTAAAAATTATAAAAAATTACCAAAGATTACAGAAAAGGAGTCAACTCAAAGCTCTCATTTAGTCCATTCGGACTCAGAGTATTCAAAGAGAGAATCCAAAAACCCTCTCTTTGAGATAATCGCAAAAGTCTATCTCCGCCCCTTTTATCCATTAATACGTGTTCTATAGCTCTAATTTTAAAATTAGAGATATTTCCTTGTGTGCACTTGTTAAAGTGTCTAGATACACTATGACTCCTAATAATATTCCTATAATGTTCAAGGGCTCGGATTTTCAAACAACGCTTTGTTTTGCCAACATAAAGTTTCCCACAGCAGCATGAGAGTACATACACTCACAGTACAAATGTTGTGTTACAATTAGTGTAGTGTTTCACTGTAAACTCTTTACTGCCATCTGAATTGTGGAATGTTTTGCTCTTATCAATGTGTTTGCAGATCTTGCATTTGCTGCAAGAAAAACATCCCATAGGTTTTGGTAACAAGGGTATCTCCAATGCTACGGTGGGTAAAGCACTGGGTGCTAATATCGACTTTAAACTCTTGGCTTTTCTAAATCTGATATTGGGATTTTTTGGTAAAAGAGGGGCTAAAACCGGATCTAATGATAAAATAGACCAGTGCTGTTTGAGAATATTTTTTTATCTCATTACCCTGATAATTGTAATCTGTGGTCAAAGCCCAGTCTAATTTAGTTGGTTTGCCACCTTTACATTTCTCTTTCTCTTTGTAATCAAGTAGAGCAGATCTATTCAGATTCCTGGCCTTCTCATACCCCTCTTCTATAATTCTTTGAGGGTAATGTTTTTCTTTTTTTAAACCTATTTTTATAAACTGAGGCCTGTCCTACAAATTTGTGCGTATCCAAACATTTTCTCCTTAAACGAGTAAATTGTGAATAGGGGATATTTTCACGCCATTTCTTCAAGTGACAGCTTCTATATTCCAAGTAGCTGTTTGCATCTACTTCCTTGAAGAAGGCGCTAGTTCTCACATTAGATCTCCCTATTTCTGGAGCTTCTAATAAGGTCCAAAAATTCAATTTTGTTCCCACCAAATTTATATGTGAAACTCAAACCATATTCATTGTGGTTCAAGCTCTCTACATAACTGGAAAAATCATGCTCGGACCCTGACCAAATTATCAAAATGTCATCGATGTTACGTTTGTACAACTTCACCGATGACATTTGTGGGTGGTCCTGGACATAGTTCTGCTCCCAGTCGCCAAGATATAAAATAAATATCGAGGCTCCACACTTCCCAGACCTGCTAGAGGGCATTATCTGCTTCCCTCATAAGCAGATAAAAGACAAACTGTAAACGGCAACTTATTCTACGGTGGGGGGGAATTTCCTCTTACAGATGTGCCGATGGTTCCAGATTATCTACAACAATGCCATAGGGATGCATGTATTGCATACTGATTCCATACATTGCTCCATAATTAAGATAAATTATAAAGTACCCCCTTTCATGGGCCTTTGATGTTGTAATTACTTTATATACATATATGGTCATTGTTTCACTATTAGGACTTTAACCAGTTGTATTACCTGTTCGCATATTAGTGTGTAATTCGCATTAAGTTTATATTGAGTTTGGCTCCATCTGGCCATACTGTAGTTACCTTTAATGTGTTTGAGGGTCTAAGTAGTGTTTTCATTAACTATCCTCTACAAGTTTCTATGTATATTTTACACTCCCTCTTCCCTCTTTGCTAGTTGGACTCTTTGGGCCTGATCCAGACCTCCGCCTACCACCATAGTTACAACGGGCGGATGCGTAATATCACTGTTTAGCCAATCTGCACATGCGCCAGGCAGATGTTTCCCGGCGTAGTTAAGGAAATCCTTTAGTCTAGGTCAGGCGTCCCTAACTGTTGCGTAGTAACGGTTGAGGGGGCATTCCTCGCCGTAACTATGCAACAGTTAGGGAAGGAAGGCGGGGGAGCTAGGGTAATGAGGCAGGGAGAGCAGGCTTAGGTAGTTACGGAAAGGGCCGGGCGTAATTACACTCTTGTTATGCCGGCTGAAGTTAGGGTAGCCTTATGTCGGCGTAACACAGTGTGATTACGCCCGGACCGGGGGAGTGTCAGGGGAAGTGCATCGATGTTATGCTGAGCTTTAGTATGCTCAGCGCAACATCGTAGCTCTGGATCAGGCCCTTTGTCCCTAATCCAAAGGCTATGAGCTGCTAGTCATCTTCCTTAAGTGACAGGTTACCTTGTTGTTAGTAATATCTCCCATCTGTAGACTTATACTCATAGAATGTAGATTTTGATTATAGTCACTCCACGCCCTCCATCACACATTCCTGGTGTGAGTGCCTTTTGGTTGCTCAGGCCTGTTAGAACCTTAGTGTTCTCCTATTGCCAGCGTCGTCCCACCACAGGGGGATCTCGTGCCTGAACCTTCCTTTAGTTTTTCCTCTTATCTCTATTTTCTCTCTTCTTTCTCGCTTTCCTTTTCCCTAATCTCAAAGCCGACGAGGAAGTTCCAGTGCCACTGCTTTAAGCATGCCTTCTGCCATTGCTTTTATGAATGGAATATCAAGGGGCTTAACTCCCCTAAAAAGTGCTCCTTTATCATTTCCCCCGCAAGCTTAAGAGTTTATAAGCTTTATCCTACAATCTTCCATTCGAGTGCAAGAAGTAATTGCAACGGGGTCTCTATTTTGCTCCAATGCTCTCTTCCGTTTAGATTGACCTCGGTTCACAAGGATCCGGAGAGACGTTACATTGTAGTGAACGACGAAACTGGGTTTAGAATGGAAACCCTAGATAATATGTATGCCCCTAATGCAGGACAGGGATGCTTTTTTCACTCATGCTTTCACACCCTCCAGATTTTGCGCAAAGGCTTAGTAGTATTAAGAGGAGACTTTAATGCAGTCATGGACACACACTTGGATAAATATACAACTACCTCTCAATGCTCTGCATCTATAGCACAATGTTTAGCTAATCATGCCAAATAACTGGGGCTCTTTGACACATGGCGGGCCCTCAACCCCTCCTCATGAGATTACACATTTTATTCTTGACCAACCAATACATATTCACGTATTGATATGCTCTTGGGCTGCAATGGTGTCTCCACACTGGTCTTGGAAGCAGACATCCTTGCTAATCCATGGTCAGATAATTTCATCATCACAACCTTTGACCTGTTTGGCTCTTCAGTCAGCGACCTGGAGACTAAATGAAACACTGCTCAAACTCCCAGGCTTCCAAAGTACTGTTGCGGAGACTCTTAACAATAATTTTGTTATTAATCATCAGCCAGATATGGACATACCTGATATTTGGGAAGCCCATAAGGCCATAATAAGGTTATAATTAGTTTGGCAGCCCATGGTAACAAGCAACACAAAGACCGACTTGCTGAGCTCATGTCCCAAATCTTAGAATATGCACATAAAAAGAATCCGCCAGAATCCCAGGGCCAGATAAATTTCCGATCATCTTATTATAAAACCCACAAATGCCCACATTTCTCCTTTATCTTAAACTAATTTTTAATTCCATCTTGGGGGGAAACATTTTCACCCTGATACCATCAGAGCAAGGATTACAGCTCTAACTATAGTCCTTAGCCTTATGAATTTTGGCAGGACTAACTTAAGATCTATTATTTGTGGACTGAAAACGGATTGATTTTGTTATTTCAACCTCTCTATATTTCGTTTGTGTGATTATCCATTTTTAATATATATTAATTAAAAGTTATGTTTTATTGATTAAACCTCTTGTGCCATTTCTCATAATCTGAACTTATATATTTGTATATGACCTTTACACGTGGCATTTAGTGCGCTTTAAACTGGTCCAACTTTTTTCTTGTTCTTATTGATTCTTCACACAATCTGCTGTCACATAATCTTTCATTTGACTGCTACTGCTTTTCCACATATTTGTAGTTATGTTGATAGCCGGTACAATAGTATATTGTATACAACAAATAACTTTTACTTTTACAACATACAATTATAGAGTTGCTGTTTTTAAAACAAAATTGTCATGGTACAGTTATAAAAATTACTTTTAAAAGTAGAATTGTGATGGAATTTGGTAGTGTAGACATATAACCTTAACTAATATTCTAAAACCGGGTGAATTAGTTGTGGATCTTGGACGTAAATCTACTGCTAGCATAGATGTCATGGCTTCAGTGATGTACTTTAATGTCTATGGGCCTGATCCAGACCTACGCCGATGCGCTGTGCTTACTAAAGCACAACGTATCGGTGTTTACTTACCCTGACACTCCCCATGTGCGGGCGTATGGCCCCTTCCTTACGCCGGCTGAAGGCTACCCTAACCCTCACTTCAGCCGGCATAGATGAAGGCTATCCTAACTTCAGCCGGCCTAAGCAAGGGAAAATACGCTCGCATAGGAGCGTGTGCCCGCTAACCCCTCCCTCCCTCATTAAACTAACTCCCCCCGCCCACCTACACTAACCTGAACGTAGTGACGTCCCCTCTAGCGTCCCTACGGCGCTGCTACGGACACCCGATCCGTCCTAGCGACGGCGGGCGTTATTCTGCATCAGGCCCTATGAGACCAGAAATATTAATTTTACTACTGGTCATCCTCACAATTGAAAAAGGATCAAAAATGGTGGAAAGAGGCTGCTCTATGATTACAGTTTCATCTGAATCAGAAATATCTGACTTACACAAAGTTTTCGTGAACTCTCTTACATTCTACTAATGAATTTGTGAAATTTGTGAACCCACAATTTTTTCTTGGCCCTATTATTTTTGGTTCTGAATTTGCCAGCTTTACGCGATTTACAGGCTGATACATGCCTGTATTTTACAATAACTTTCTCACTTGGTATTCTTGTACATGTAAAACATTAGCAGGACCAGCACATGCAAATAATGACCATGGTCTGAGCCTTTACTTGCCACTGTGTGTGGTGTATGGTATGTTGGCAATATGACATTTCACTTTTCAACTCAGACTTTGGGGTAGATCCAGAACAACGTCCATAAGTGAATTTACGCTAGCCGCTAGTGTAAATTCACACATTTGTACTTATGGAGCATGCGCACGTCAGTTGTTATGCCACGTAAGTCATAGAGTAACGGGCAGACACGTATCAGTGGTGTATCAACATACAAAGGGGCGTGCCAGCCATACGCCACCCGTATTTACGCTTCGAAGGCGGAGTGAAGCATTTATATCGTACAGTATGGGCGTGCTTAGCAGCGTAGTTACGTCTGTGAAGTTCGTCCGCTACTGGTTACACAGCGTACAGTTAAGGTAGGGTATGGAAAGCGTAAAGGCATCTAAAATACGTACATCAGAGGGGTGTGCTGATGGGAATGCATCGAAGGCAAGCTATCATAAGTACACGGCGTAGTAAAAGCATAGCTCTGGATCTGCCCCTTTGTGTTGAGGTTTTACAAAGGGGATAACAATTTTGGTTTTGGGAGTGCCGTCTCTTATACTTTCTTCTTACCGATAGACTGTTTTTAGTAGTACAGGTTGAAGTACCAGGAGGACTGCCAGTTCCAGCACTAGAACTAGAATGCACCTATTATGTAGACTAGTCCATTATGGATTTCATGAAATTAAGGGCCATATTCATAGATCTGTTTTCACAGCGAATTTTCACGTGCGTATTTTTATGATCGGACCAACTGCGCATGCGTAGTAACTTTATTTACATAGTTAACGTAGACTATACGCGTGGAAGTGCCTTTCGGACGCCTTTCGGACGACTTTGAATCGCACGATGGTACATACAGTTGGATATGCGACGCAAAAATGCATGGGAGAATTTAAATTTCAAAAAAACGATGGAGGCATTTAAATGAAGGAAAGTGGGCGCGACTATCATGAGTCACATGTACGGAGGAGATATACGCACAAGAATGCACTCAAAAACTTACAAGTGGTTTATGGAGGCGGAAGTCACCGAGAACACAGCTGAGAGAGGGGAGTGTCATGCTTGTGAGGGGGTTTGGCCTGCACCGGCCATGCGTATAATTGCGGTCCAATCGCCACACTGATCTCTGAATACGGCACTAAATAAATAATCCAGGAGGATCTGTTTTTTCACAGTGCATGAAAAATGGAGTTGTTACAGTGTATACTACTGTATAATATTGTTACGACACTTCGGGTTTACCTCGCAGAGAACCGGAGTGGTCGTAGAGGAGAAGGTTAACGGAAGTGGCACCCCGGGATTACCTTGGAGAGTACTGAGGTGGCCACGGGAGAGAAAGAGGTAGTGACCGAGTCAATTGCGGGGGCCCGGTAACTTTGCTATCAGGGGGTTTTCACCAGAGCCCCAGATGGCGGGTATGGATTTGGCTGCGCCCCAATAGCCTGGTCGTGCCCCGTTGAACCAGAACCGCGGAAGAGAATAGGAAACCCGGAGTGGATACCAGACTGAGGTAAAGGGAGAAGTAAGGCAAGTGGGAGTAGAATCAGTCCGGAAGAGACCGGACTGTGACGAACTACGAGTAACACCAAACGCGGCACGCTGGACAAAAGACAGTTCACGGTACCGGACGAGATGCAAAAGACAGTTCACGGTACCGGACGAGATGCACAAGGACTTGCACACACTCACTCACACAGCGAGACCTCCAAGGAGGTAACATAAACATACACTCAAGGGATAAATAGGTACTGCAGGGAAGGTAGGTACAATAATGGATGAGAACCAGGACTGGATACACAAAGGAAACAGAGGCAGGAATCAAGGCAGGTAAGTGGGTAAAACAACATGAGGTGGAACGCATAAAGATGCCAGTGAACCGCGAGCAGCGCGCTACAGAGACTGGATGCATGGGCTCGTTACTAGGACGCTGTAACCAGGGGACCTGTCGGCAGGGGAATCCCCGGAGACACGTTGTGGGAAGTGAGGTAAGCTGAGCAGCGCGGAACGGGGATGGACACACAGCTAGCCGTGCATACGGCAGTTGTAACAGCACCCCCCCTAAGCGAGGGGTTTTGATACCCCTAGGTATTTTCCTCTGAAATTTTTTATGGAAATTTTTCTTCAACCTATCTGCATGAAGGTCTCTTTCAGGAATCCATGATCTCTCCTCAGGACCGTATCCCTTCCAATGGATAAGATAGTAAATTTTGTTCCTGACTTTTTTTGGAATCCAAAATTTCCTCAATTTCGTACTCTTCCTGATCAATAGACAAAGGTTGAGGCCTGGCGATATCTGTGCGATGGAATTTGGAACAAAATCTAGCAGGTTTAAGGAGAGACACATGGAACGTGGATAAAATTTTGAGGTTATGAGGCAATTTCAATCTGAAGGCAACAGGATTAATTTTTTTAACGATCAAGAAAGGTCCAATAAACCGCGGTTGTCTTAACTTGATGTTTCTAGTAGATAGCCAAACCCTATCTCCCACTTTGAATTTACATTTGGACCGGTGAAGATCCACTCTGGACTTGGTCCTGAAGGCAGTCCTTTGGAGACATTGATTGACCTTTCTCCAAATTACCTTCAAATTCTTGATCATCCCCCTAACTCCCGGATGTGGAGTGGTGGCAACGGGAATGATGAAGTTAGCTCTCGGATGGAATCCCTGGACGCAAAAGAAAGGTGACACTGAAGTAGAGGAATGAAGAGCATTATTGTATGCAAACTCCGGCCAGGGAATATTCTCGGACCAATTATTTTGAAGTCTAGAAGTGTAGAAACGTAAGTACTGTTCCAACGATTGATTCACTCTTTCGGTTTGCCCATTGGATTGGGGACCTCGGTCTGAGACCATTTCCAGGGGGAGTCCGTGCAGTCTGACAATGTGTTTAATGAATAAGTTAGCCAGAACTTGAGCATTGGGTAGCCCTGGTAGCGGAATAAAATGTGCCATCTTACTGAACCTGTCCACCACCACCCAGATGGTAGTATGTCCTTGGGAGTTAGGGAGATCAGTGATGAAATCCATGGACAGGTGGGTCCATGGACGTTTGGGAATCGGCAAAGGAAGCAAAGGCCCGTAAGGTGGAGAACGAGGAGTCTTGTTTCTAGCGCACAAAGGACAAGTGCGCACAAATTCTTGAGAATCCTGTGACATGGAAGGCCACCATACCGATCTGGACAAGGCTTCCAGGGTCTTCCGAACGCCCAGGTGACCAGCAGTCTTACAGGAATGGTTTTCCTGGAGGATGTGCCTCCTGAACTTTTCTGGAATGAACAGGCGACCCGAAGGGGTTTGCGCTGGGGCCTGGTCTTGAGCTGCCAGGATCCTGGACCGGAGATCCTGAGTTACTCCAGCAATGATGCAGGTAGACGGAATCATGGGTAAGGGCGGGAGGGAGGGACCGTGTCGTGGCAGAAATGCCCGAGATAAGGCATCGGCTCGATGATTCTGAGATCCTGGCCTGTACGTAATGATAAAATTAAAGCGAGTGAAGAATAACGCCCAGCGAGCCTGTCGGGGATTAAGGCGTTTGGCGGATTCAATATATGCCAAGTTTTTATGATCTGTGAGAACCGTGATGACATGGGCAGATCCCTCCAACCAGTGCCTCCATTCTTCGAATGCCATCTTAATAGCCAAAAGTTCACGGTTCCCCACGTCATAATTCTTTTCTGCAGAGGAGAATTGCTTAGAAAAGTATGCACAAGGAAGATACTTGGACTCTTGAGGATCTTTTTGAGATAGAACTGCCCCTGCCCCGACATCGGATGCATCTACCTCAATGATGAATGGTAGTTCTGGATTCGGATGTCTGAGGATAGGTGCGGTGGTAAAAGCGTGTTTCAGGGATTCAAAGGCTTTGACAGCTTTTTCCGGCCATTTAGTAGGATCTGACTTTTTCTTGGTTAATGCAGAAATGGGAGCCATCAGCGTAGAAAAAGACTTAATGAAGCCCCGATAATAATTGGAGAATCCCATGAACCGCTGGATGGCCTTGAGGTCTGTGGGTTGTTTCCATTCCAAAATGGCTTTCACTTTCTCAGGATCCATGGCAAAACCTGAAGGAGAAATGACGTAACCTAAGAAGATTACCTTGTCAACCTCAAATTCGCATTTTTCTAGTTTGGCAAACAGCTTGAATTCTCGGAGACGAGCCAGAACCAATCTAACATGTTTACGGTGTTCTTCAAGGGAGGGAGAGAAGATAAGTATATCATCCAGGTAGACCACTACGAATTTCCTAAGGAAATCTCTAAACACATCATTGATAAAGTCCTGGAACACAGCTGGAGCATTGCATAACCCAAAAGGCATTACCAGGTACTCGTAGTGGCCTGAGTGAGTATTAAATGCGGTTTTCCATTCATCTCCCTCCCTGATCCGTACCAGATTATAAGCTCCACGGAGATCGATTTTGGAGTAAACGACCGCCCCCTTTACTTGGTTGAACAAATCTGTGATTAAAGGAAGCGGATATGTGTTCTTTATCGTGATGCGGTTAAGGGCTCTGTAATCAATACATGGCCTGAGGGATCCGTCTTTCTTTCCGACAAAGAAGAAACCAGCGCCTACCGGGGATTTGGAGGGACGAATGAATCCTCTCTCTAGGTTTTCCTCGATGTAGCTGTCCATGGCTGCTGATTCAGGTCGGGATTGGGAAAAAAGTCTACCCTTGGGTAGCTTGGCTCCTGGTATGAGTTCGATGGCACAATCGTAGTGTCTGTGAGGAGGTAGAATCTCGGCCGCTTGCTTGGAGAAAACATCCGCAAACTCCATATATTGCAAGGGGATCTTCTCTACTGCAATGTGACCTACCCGGACTGGATAGGAAATGCAAGTTTTTTCGCAGGATTCACTCCAC
>WWET01005622.1:63244-73462 GCA_011038615.1 Limnodynastes dumerilii
GTGTGTGCCTTTCCAAATCATGTCCAATCAACAGAATTTACCACAGGTGGACTCCAATTAAGCTGTAGGAACATCTCAAGGATGATCAGTGGAAACAGGATGCACCTGAGCTTAATTTTGAGCTTTATGGCAAAGGCTGTGAATACTTATGTACATGTAATTTCATCTTCTTTTTTTTCAAAAATCTCAAAAAATCTTTTTGCACATTGTCATTATGGGGTATTGTGTGTAGAATTTTGAGGGAAAATTAATTTATTCCATTTTGGAATAAGGCTGTAACATTAAAAAAAAAAAAAGTGAATTCTTTCTGGACGGACTGTATATACACACAAAATGGAAGTTGCTCAGATCAAATCAATTTATAGATTAATGCATACAGGTCCATGAAAGGCAGGGGTAATCTGCTATTAACATAAACAAATGAAAGAAAATGCCCAGCAACACTGCCTTTAACCAGTAACAGAAAATATCGTTCCATCTGTAAAATAAATGCATAAACGTCCATTACACATATTTGCAAATATATGATAAGCCACCAGCCACTGTCAAGGCCTTTCTGCTCATGGTGGTCCTAACTCTAACAATAAGAGTCCCTATGTTGGGTCATTAATATATATTTTTTAATTTATATCTAAGTCTCAGGAGACGTCCCATAAAGCATCCAAAATAGCTGCTGTGGAACCAGGGCCGCCGTCATTAAATGCGGGTCCCGGGATCCAGCCCCGGGGCCCCAGCCCTATGTGACGTCATTGATGATGGCGGGTCCCAGCAAACATGCTTTACCAGCGGGCTATTGGCCGGGTGGTAAATAGCTCTGAACAGCAAGTTTCGGCTGTAGGATAACGCCGATACCTGCTGCTACAGAGGTAGGTAAGTATCGGCGGGCCATCATCAGGTCCGGGCCCGGTACAGTAGTCTCGGCTGTCCCCCCTGATGGCGGCCCTGTGTGGAACTACACCTCCAATCAGCTGCTGCTGCCAGACATGCTACTGAAATGTCTATCCTTAAAGTGGGCAAAACTTGTTTAACCTTCTTTTGTAGGTTACTGAAAGCTTCTAAAACCCTTTTTTTAAATCAACGTAGAAAATACGACTGAAATGTCCTGTCACAAATTCTTTGCTCACCAGCATAATTTATATATGTTAATTTTCTGTAGATCATACATATTAAAAAACTAAATCAGTAATTTAATACTTAAATTGTGGAATAAGTCAGAAAGTAGAAACATGGGTTTTTATATATGTACATTAACCTGACCAGTACTGCAGTTTTATCCATTAAAGATTAATTTAGTATGTAAGGAACTAATCTTTAGCAGGAGGTAAACTGTGTGACCATTTTCTAAGTATTGCCAATGCACAGAGTTGAAACAGGTAGTATTATGTAGATCAGTAACTTTAATTGGTGGCTTAAGGTGTTATGAAGAAAGATTTGGCGTCCTAATACAGTGCTCCTCAGCCTTTTTTCACCCTTGGCACACCTAAGCCCTTCCCAGAATTCTGCGGCACACCAAAGGTAAGAATATGCAAAAAAGCAGGAATTACAAAGTGCATACAGAACAATTATATTTAATTTTTTTATTTTTTTTATTTGATAAATCTAAAATTGCAGCTAATAACTTTTTTTATTATAACTAAAATTAATATGTTAGCTTTTAACTATACAAAAAAACAGCGCCTTCCACGTGTATAATATTCAAATAAAAATGGTAAGTTGTGCCAGCAGCTAGTGGACCGGATAACAGGGCACCCGGTATTGAAATACAAAAACAAGCAAGATAACAGCGCTAAATGCACAATATAAACAATAATAATTGTATATAAACAATTTGTTTATCAGAATGGCTGAATGATACAACGCGATGGGTATTTAAAAATGATTATTTACAATGTTATAAACGACAGTAAAAACAATTTCATTAATTGGTGCTGTACACGTGTTAAGCTGGATCATGAAACATGTATTAGTCCAAGGTAGCAAACCTATATGGAAATATAAGTCCCAATTTATGTATGTAGCCGTGCGCTTCGGCTGTGGATAGGATAGCAAGTTATGGGTTTTTGCGGAGGATCAATAAAAGAGCATCATGATTATTCAAGTATTAAATGTATCGATGAAAATACAATACCACTATGGTTCACTTAGGGTTCCCAAACCCAAGTCCCACGAATGAACGGATGGTCACTACTGCCACCCTCCACGGGTAACAGAGGTCCAGATCCTAAAGTCCGAAATTGTGTTCCGTTGATGGTGCAAAGGATGTCAGGTGGCCCCCGAGAATGGACTTATATTTCCATATAGGTTTGCTACTTTGGACTAATACCCGTTTCATGATCCAGCTTAACACGTGTACAGCACCAATTAATGAAATTGTTTTTACTGTGTCGCTTAAAACATTGTAAATAATCATTTCTAAATACCCATTGCGTTGTATCATTCAGCCATTCTGATAAACAAATTGTTTATATACAATTATTATTGTTTATATTGTGCATTTAGCACTGTTATCTTGCTTGTTTTAGCTTTTAACTATGACTAATATTAACTACAACTTTTAATCAACTCCCTTGATTATCACACTGTGCTGCTCTCTCAGGTTGTCATTACCCATGGGGCATTCTGAATATCGGCCCTGCGGCGATCATAAGACAGGAGCTGCTGCGCTTGTGCAGCAGCTCTGTGTTCTACTTTTTTTTTTGTTTATCATAGCGGGCGGAGTCGGGGGATGATAGGTCTGCGGCACACTTAGGAACTTGCTCCGGCACACTGGTGTGCCACGGCACACCGGTTGCAGAGCACTGTCCTAATACATAGCCATGTCATCTGGCAAAACAGAAACTTATACTAAAGGGATGGCCTGCACACATCTATAATGTGAACTGAAATTCTAAGGGAGCAGTTTGAATCAGAAACCATTTAAACTAGAACAGGGGGCATTATAACAAATGAAAAAAAAGATTCTCCTCCTACCTAAAAGTATTGTGTGACTAGGCACTTCTGAGAACAAGCATCTTCACATCACCTAAAGTCAGAAGAAAAGGCAAAATATCATGCATACCAAAATGATCATAAAGGGAAGAAATAATATTCATAATGCAACTTTTCAGAGCTATGTATGCAAAATGCTAGGAACTGACAAAATAAAATTCCTGAACTTATTGCTAAAACAACAAGAGATTATCTGGATATTGAGGGTATCACTGAATCATGGTGCAAAGAAAATAGTGCTGGGGACCTACATATACCGAGATATACATTATTTATAAAAGACAAAGAAGAAAAAACTGGTATTAATGTATGTGAAGGAAGGAATAAATACTGTTTTAAAAAGAAGTATTGGAGAAAAAATATTGGATGATAGACAAGAAGGAGGTTATTTTTTATCCTGGGGTGATATATAGACCATTATATCAAAAAGGTTAAAAAAAAAATAAAAAAAAACGTGAAAAAGGAGACCAACATTGTTTCAAAAAGATGTAGCATATGTAGTAAAGATAGCCTTAATAATATAAGCAAACTCAGAAAAGTGATTACACAAGAACTTTATCTTGCAAAGGACAAGTAGGCGAAATGTCTCAAAATTTACAAAGGCCCAAGCTGAGCAAACATAGGCTATTCAATATAAAAAATAGGACAATTTTTATGTACAAAAATGAAAAGCAAAAAATAAAGAAGGTTTAGTAAATCTTAAAATTGAGAGTGGGAGTCTTGTCAAGGGGGACAGGGCTATGGCAGATCACCTTAATTATTTATTTTTTCAATTTCACAAAAGAATGAGTGGGTAAGGAAACACAGATAAATTACATAGTAACATAATTGATGAGGCTGAAAAAGACACCAGTCCATCAAGTTCAACCTATTATGGATCTTCTGTGATTCCTATTTTATAACTGAAAGTGATACAGATGATGCAGCCTTCAATCTGAAAAAATCCCCCCTGACTAGATGTCCTATTTCACCCTGGATCCACTACTCTCTTTTATTTTATTTACTGGTCCTGGTAACCCTGTATGACCTTTCTGATAAATATTTGTTTAACCCTTACTTCAACATAACAAGTGAATCTGCCATCGTAGCCTTCCCTGGTAGTGAATTTAATATCATGACTGCCCTTACTGTAAAGAACCCTTTCCTTTGCTGGATGTGAAACAGCTTTTCTCTAAGCTTAGTGGGTGACTGTGTGTCCTATGTACAGTCGCTGGGGTAAAAAGTTCCCACGACAGTTCTTTGTATTTACCCTTAATGTATTTGTGTATAGTAATCTTATCTCCTCTTGCAATTGCAAGGATATTTATATGAAGACAGAACCCTTAAAGCTGAAAGTGGTAAAAGCATTGGGGCCAAATAAGATATATCCTAGAATACAAAAGACACAAATGGTCAAAATTGCCCATGGAAGTAATTGGGCCATTAAAGGTGCACACGCGTAAGCAATTAAAATATATATAGAGGCAAAGTATAGTAGAGGCACTCTCCAATTAATTTCAATGGATACAACGACTTTCTTCAGGGACACAGGGATCAGGATACAGGAAAAGGACAGGGGCACTTCATAGTGTAAACCAATTTATTTAGACATCGCAGGTTGGTATAGCAACGTAGCGAACATATATTAAAATAAGCGTGTAGAAAATGGCAGGTGAGTAACCAAGTCTGCCACGTGCAACTACCAGTGTCCTGGAGTTTGGTAGTGGCGCTTCTACAGTTCAAAACACCCGGGAACACAGACCAGATCTCTCTGTGTTCCCGGGTGTTTTGAAATGTAGAAGCGCCACTACCAAACTCCAGGACACTGGTAGTTGCACGTGGCAGACTTGGTTACTCACCTGCCATTTTCTACACGCTTATTTTAATATATGTTCGCTACGTTGCTATACCAACCTGCGATGTCTAAATAAATTGGTTTACACTATGAAGTGCCCCTGTCCTTTTCCTGTATCCTGATCCCTGTGTCCCTGAAGAAAGTCGTTGTATCCATTGAAATTAATTGGAGAGTGCCTCTACTATACTTTGCCTCTATATATATTTTAATTGCTTACGCGTGTGCACCTTTAATGGCCCAATTACTTCCATGGGCAATTTTGACCATTTGTGTCTTTTGTATTCTAGGATATATCTTATTTGGCCCCAATGCTTTTACCACTTTCAGCTTTAAGGGTTCTGTCTTCATATAAATATCCTTGCAATTGCAAGAGGAGATAAGATTACTATACACAAATACATTAAGGGTAAATACAAAGAACTGTCATGGGAACTTTTTACCCCAGCGACTGTACATAGGACACACAGTCACCCACTAAGCTTAGAGAAAAGCTGTTTCACATCCAGCAAAGGAAAGGGTTCTTTACAGTAAGGGCAGTCATGATATTAAATTCACTACCAGGGAAGGCTATGATGGCAGATTCACTTGTTATGTTGAAGTAAGGGTTAAACAAATATTTATCAGAAAGGTCATACAGGGTTACCAGGACCAGTAAATAAAATAAAAGAGAGTAGTGGATCCAGGGTGAAATAGGACATCTAGTCAGGGGGGATTTTTTCAGATTGAAGGCTGCATCATCTGTATCACTTTCAGTTATAAAATAGGAATCACAGAAGATCCATAATAGGTTGAACTTGATGGACTGGTGTCTTTTTCAGCCTCATCAATTATGTTACTATGTAATTTATCTGTGTTTCCTTACCCACTCATTCTTTTGTGAAATTGAAAAAATAAATAATTAAGGTGATCTGCCATAGCCCTGTCCCCCTTGACAAGACTCCCACTCTCAATTTTAAGATTTACTAAACCTTCTTTATTTTTTGCTTTTCATTTTTGTACATAAAAATTGTCCTATTTTTTATATTGAATAGCCTATGTTTGCTCAGCTTGGGCCTTTGTAAATTTTGAGACATTTCGCCTACTTGTCCTTTGCAAGATAAAGTTCTTGTGTAATCACTTTTCTGAGTTTGCTTATATTATTAAGGCTATCTTTACTACATATGCTACATCTTTTTGAAACAATGTTGGTCTCCTTTTTCACGTTTTTTTTTATTTTTTTTTTAACCTTTTTGATATAATGGTCTATATATCACCCCAGGATAAAAAATAACCTCCTTCTTGTCTATCATCCAATATTTTTTCTCCAATACTTCTTTTTAAAACAGTATTTATTCCTTCCTTCACATACATTAATACCAGTTTTTTCTTCTTTGTCTTTTATAAATAATGTATATCTCGGTATATGTAGGTCCCCAGCACTATTTTCTTTGCACCATGATTCAGTGATACCCTCAATATCCAGATAATCTCTTGTTGTTTTAGCAATAAGTTCAGGAATTTTATTTTTTCAGTTCCTAGCATTTTGCATACATAGCTCTGAAAAGTTGCATTATGAATATTATTTCTTCCCTTTATGATCATTTTGGTATGCATGATATTTTGCCTTTTCTTCTGACTTTAGGTGATGTGAAGATGCTTGTTCTCAGAAGTGCCTAGTCACACAATACTTTTAGGTAGGAGGAGAATCTTTTTTTTCATTTGTTATAATGCCCCCTGTTCTAGTTTAAATGGTTTCTGATTCAAACTGCTCCCTTAGAATTTCAGTTCACATTATAGATGTGTGCAGGCCATCCCTTTAGTATAAGTTTCTGTTTTGCCAGATGACATGGCTATGTATTAGGACAGTGCTCTGCAACCGGTGTGCCGTGGCACACCAGTGTGCCGGAGCAAGTTCCTAAGTGTGCCGCAGACCTATCATCCCCCGACTCCGCCCGCTATGATAAACAAAAAAAAAAGTAGAACACAGAGCTGCTGCACAAGCGCAGCAGCTCCTGTCTTATGATCGCCGCAGGGCCGATATTCAGAATGCCCCATGGGTAATGACAACCTGAGAGAGCAGCACAGTGTGATAATCAAGGGAGTTGATTAAAAGTTGTAGTTAATATTAGTCATAGTTAAAAGCTAAAACAAGCAAGATAACAGTGCTAAATGCACAATATAAACAATAATAATTGTATATAAACAATTTGTTTATCAGAATGGCTGAATGATACAACGCAATGGGTATTTAGAAATGATTATTTACAATGTTTTAAGCGACACAGTAAAAACAATTTCATTAATTGGTGCTGTACACGTGTTAAGCTGGATCATGAAACGGGTATTAGTCCAAAGTAGCAAACCTATATGGAAATATAAGTCCATTCTCGGGGGCCACCTGACATCCTTTGCACCATCAACGGAACACAATTTCGGACTTTAGGATCTGGACCTCTGTTACCCGTGGAGGGTGGCAGTAGTGACCATCCGTTCATTCGTGGGACTTGGGTTTGGGAACCCTAAGTGAACCATAGTGGTATTGTATTTTCATCGATACATTTAATACTTGAATAATCATGATGCTCTTTTATTGATCCTCCGCAAAAACCCATAACTTGCTATCCTATCCACAGCCGAAGCGCACGGCTACATACATAAATTGGGACTTATATTTCCATATAGGTTTGCTACCTTGGACTAATACATGTTTCATGATCCAGCTTAACACGTGTACAGCACCAATTAATGAAATTGTTTTTACTGTCGTTTATAACATTGTAAATAATCATTTTTAAATACCCATCGCGTTGTATCATTCAGCCATTCTGATAAACAAATTGTTTATATACAATTATTATTGTTTATATTGTGCATTTAGCGCTGTTATCTTGCTTGTTTTTGTATTTCAATACCGGGTGCCCTGTTATCCGGTCCACTAGCTGCTGGCACAACTTACCATTTTTATTTGAATATTATACACGTGGAAGGCGCTGTTTTTTTGTATAGTTAAAAGCTAACATATTAATTTTAGTTATAATAAAAAAAGTTATTAGCTGCAATTTTAGATTTATCAAATAAAAAAAATAAAAAAATTAAATATAATTGTTCTGTATGCACTTTGTAATTCCTGCTTTTTTGCATATTCTTACCTTTGGTGTGCCGCAGAATTCTGGGAAGGGCTTAGGTGTGCCAAGGGTGAAAAAAGGCTGAGGAGCACTGTATTAGGACGCCAAATCTTTCTTCATAACACCTTAAGCCACCAATTAAAGTTACTGATCTACATAATACTACCTGTTTCAACTCTGTGCATTGGCAATACTTAGAAAATGGTCACACAGTTTACCTCCTGCTAAAGATTAGTTCCTTACATACTAAATTAATCTTTAATGGATAAAACTGCAGTACTGGTCAGGTTAATGTACATATATAAAAACCCATGTTTCTACTTTCTGACTTATTCCACAATTTAAGTATTAAATTACTGATTTAGTTTTTTAATATGTATGATCTACAGAAAATTAACATATATAAATTATGCTGGTGAGCAAAGAATTTGTGACAGGACATTTCAGTCGTATTTTCTACGTTGATTTAAAAAAAGGGTTTTAGAAGCTTTCAGTAACCTACAAAAGAAGGTTAAACAAGTTTTGCCCACTTTAAGGATAGACATTTCAGTAGCATGTCTGGCAGCAGCAGCTGATTGGAGGTGTAGTTCCACACAGGGCCGCCATCAGGGGGGACAGCCGAGACTACTGTACCGGGCCCGGACCTGATGATGGCCCGCCGATACTTACCTACCTCTGTAGCAGCAGGTATCGGCGTTATCCTACAGCCGAAACTTGCTGTTCAGAGCTATTTACCACCCGGCCAATAGCCCGCTGGTAAAGCATGTTTGCTGGGACCCGCCATCATCAATGACGTCACATAGGGCTGGGGCCCCGGGGCTGGATCCCGGGACCCGCATTTAATGACGGCGGCCCTGGTTCCACAGCAGCTATTTTGGAGGCTTTATGGGACGTCTCCTGAGACTTAGATATAAATTAAAAAATATATATTAATGACCCAACATAGGGACTCTTATTGTTAGAGTTAGGACCACCATGAGCAGAAAGGCCTTGACAGTGGCTGGTGGCTTATCATATATTTGCAAATATGTGTAATGGACGTTTATGCATTTATTTTACAGATGGAACGATATTTTCTGTTACTGGTTAAAGGCAGTGTTGCTGGGCATTTTCTTTCATTTGTTTATGTTAATAGCAGATTACCCCTGCCTTTCATGGACCTGTATGCATTAATCTATAAATTGATTTGATCTGAGCAACTTCCATTTTGTGTGTATATACAGTCCGTCCAGAAAGAATTCACTTTTTTTTTTTTTAATGTTACAGCCTTATTCCAAAATGGAATAAATTAATTTTCCCTCAAAATTCTACACACAATACCCCATAATGACATTGTGCAAAAAGATTTTTTGAGATTTTTGAAAAAAAAGAAGATGAAATTACATGTACATAAGTATTCACAGCCTTTGCCATAAAGCTCAAAATTAAGCTCAGGTGCATCCTGTTTCCACTGATCATCCTTGAGATGTTCCTACAGCTTAATTGGAGTCCACCTGTGGTAAATTCTGTTGATTGGACATGATTTGGAAAGGCACACACCTGTCTATATAAGGTCCCACACTTGACAGTGTATGTCAGAGCAGAAACCAAGCATGAAGTAAAAAAAAATTGTCTGTAGACCTCCGAGACAGAATTGTCTTGAGGCATAAATATGGAGAAGGGTACAGAAAAATATCTGCTGCTTTGAGGGCCCCAATGAGCACTGTGGCCTCCATCATCCGTAAATGGAAGATGAAGAACCACCAGGACTCTTCCTAGAGCTGGCTGCCCGTCTAAACTGAGCAATTGGGGGAGAAGGGCCCTAGTCAGGCAGGTGATCAAGAACCCAAAGGTCACTCTGTCAGAGCTACAGCATTCCTCTGTGGAGAAAGGAGAACCTTCCTGAAGGACAAATATCTCTGCAGCAATCCACCAATCAGTCCTGTATAGTAGAGTGGCCAGACGGAAGCACATGGCAGCACGCCAAAATGCACCTGAAGGATTCTCAGACCATGAGAAACAAAATTATCTTTTCTGATGAGACAAAGATTGAACTCTTTGGCATGAATGCCAGGCGTTATGTTTGGAGGAAACCAAGCACTGCTCATCAATAGAACAATACAATTCCTACACTGAAGCATTGTCATGGCAGCATCATGCTGTGGGGATGTTTTTCAGCGGCAGGAACTGAGAGAGTAGTCAGGATAAAGGGACAGATGAATGCAGCAATGTACAGAGACATCCTGGATAAAAAAAGCTGCTCCAGAACGCTCTTGACCTCAGACTGGGGTGACGGTTCACCTTTCAGCACGA
>WWET01005623.1:0-32899 GCA_011038615.1 Limnodynastes dumerilii
TACCGGGGCCCAGAATTTTTCTTGGCGGCCCTGAATATGATCTTAGATGGCCCACAAAAAAAATATTAAAATAGAATGGCCAAGAGCAAAGAAAAAAGAGAAAAGAAAATTGATAATTCCATTATACAGTATGCAACTTTAAGATCTCCTCATTCATCTAGAATATACCCAGGGAAAACACATGTAATGTTCTTGCAGAATAAGATTAACCTTAAATCATAATATTATTACTATTATTAGATGTTTTAGGTTAGCTGTGTTAAGGAACAGAAACTTAGGAGTGTTTTAAATACCATAAAGAAAATTAATTAGCTTATTCGAATAAGAGATATGTACCTCACAAAAACATATTTTGGTAATTTAGGCTCATAGATTATTGCCGTAATAATATTAAGTTCAGACAATTTCCTTGTAGATTTATCCTCATCCCATTCTATAAATTGTTACTAAAACTAAAATCTATAATGTTAGCTCAGCAGGCATCAACAACTTGATTTATGTTACAACAACAGAAATACGATTTTCAAATCATTATTCTTATTTATCTTACTGCCAATTTGCAAACAACTTTAAAAATCTTTCCAGTTAAAGCAAAGTCATCCTAAAAGAGAAATAAAAATGTGGTTATTTTTCATTATGACATAATTTAAGAAAATGCAAGTGTACAATTTTCAATTATAAACTAAAAATAAAATTCAGAAACATGTACAGAAGGTAATAGTAGGATTTGTTAGACCTAATTTTCTGGAGACTACAAAACATTTAAATCATCAATACCTGAAGAATAAAAAAATAAATAAAAAATAAATAAAACCTTATATTAGTATTTTACTCAGGTTTTAATAGAGTGAAATTCTATTAATATTTGTGTTTTCAATAAAGAGTAAAATGTCAGATTTATCGTCCTTGTATTTTTCTCTCCTACATTATATCCACAGACTGACATAACAGTCACTGGACATCTCAATGGAGAAGACATAAACCTAAAATGCTGGGAAGGAGAGTTCCAAAACATTGATGACTCTTCCCATCCAGATAGCACAGCAGATCAAAGAAAAACATCATCTTTGGAACAAATGATCCCTTTTATCTGTAAAGACCTTGCCAGTCCCTGTGGGTAGTATATACCTTTACACAGTGGCTTTGTGGCGGTGTGAAAATAGAAGTGAATGGTGATTTATAGCATTTCAATTAAATCAATGGGAGAAGTGATGGTAAGGCATACCCTGTATACCCCCTCACTTCCAGCCCTGTGTTACATTTTCAGACTACATGCTATTTACTAAAATGTATGCATAAAATATTCTCATTGTATGGGAGATTTATACCACACAAAAAACTAAACTTTTTAATGTTTTAAAGCCCTTATAGCAAATTACAAATGGCAATGGAACTGTGAGCTCTGAATCAGAGTCTTTGTTTTATCATTGCCAGCCGAGCGTGGTGCCGTCAGCTGCTGACAGGTTGCTTATGAAAAGTTCTCAACACACAGAGGGCTGAATGATCTTAATAAACAACCTGCCGGAAACTGACAGCCATGCGTTGTTGTAGTAAAAAACAAAGGTTCAGCGTGTCGGTAGGGTGAGGTCCATGTCATAGGAGGAGACTGGATGGCTACAGAATAGAGGGTCTAAGCAGCCATATGGTCTGCTGCATAAGTGGCCAAGCATGAACTGATGTGTGCATGTGCTGCCCAGTGATTGTTTTGTGCATGGGGTAGAGGGAAGAGTCATGAGTTGACCCTCCATTCATTATTATTCTACTATTATTATGCTATTATGGCATTGCTACTACTACTAAAATCTACTTATTTTGTACAGTGAATGTGAATTACAAAATGAAAATGATAAAAAAAAATTGTTATAGTGGGGCGTGGCTTGACTGTGCATGGGAGAAGACGCAGGTCTGAAGAGCTCCGGGCCCAATTTCATAGAAACTACTAAATTCGGACCCAAAAGAGCTGTGCTAGGTACCACACCTGAGAGATTGCGCCCTAAACACTCTCTTGGTCGTTTTTTTATCCCCGCATCCTGACTTTGCAGACCCGCACAGGACGCTTGGAGAAGAGCGGCCTTCTGGTGGGAGGTGTAGTAGTGGCCGCATTCTATACCAACCTACCCAGCTTAGTACCTGTTTGGTAGCAGCCGGTAACGACTGGACTTGGACACCGGGACTCAGCAGCTGATGGTGAGGCAAGAAGGTTGGAGCGTGGAGCAGGTCAGTGGAAACTGCGGGACCTCCGGAGCGTGGCACACGTGGAGGCTTCTGTTTCCGTGAGCTCTGCCGTTTAGGGGTCTTGCGGAGGGTCAGCGCTACCACCATCGTATGGAACAGTGTGTAGTCCCAAGTAGCCAACCTGCTTTGGTGGTGTTGGGGTAAGTGGTAGACTGGTGCGGGCGGGATTTTATCCCAGCTCCCGGTCCCCCTGCCACCATATTCCTGGAAGGCGCGAAAATAACATTGAGCCCGGCGCCATCTTGAAGGATACAGTATCTGTCCTGTACTGCTGATGCCCGTTAGTGTGTCTGTTTGAGCCTTCACATACAGGGATTTACAAAAGTTGATAAACCTAATATTGTGGAATCCTGCGTTGGTACTATACATTTCTCACGTCCACACTGCCTGCTTTTCAAATTATAAAAATAAAAAAAACAAAAAAAAAAACACCAAAAATACTACATTATAACGGTATTTATTACCTGCATTAAGAACACTCCCTTGAAAAAATTCACTTGTATTGCACATTTTTTTGTGGTTTTTTCCTGTGCTGACTTCCATCTTTATTGCTGAATAATTCAATACCAATATTGCCATCTAGTGGATTAATCATAAATTACAACTAAGCAGGCTTTACATCTTCCACCACTGGTTAACTGCTGCAATTAAGCTGTGTACAAGCTGTCGTGCGCTATAAACATGTGATCTCCATTTCCCTTGGTGCTCCGATGGACCCTTAATTAGATTTGGCTGGACTAGGTGACGTGTGTCTAACTTTCTTTCCTCATCTTTACAATATATTCACGCAAGAGCAACAGTAATTACATATCCTGAGTTGTTTTCTCTACTACTAGAAATGGCTGCCAAAAGTAATACTAGAAAATCCACACCTGGACCCACTCCGATTTATTTCAAAAAACCGGGAACCCTCCCAGATCCATCTCTAAATTGGTGGATGATATTAAGATCACGTTTCATCAGAAATTGCAAAAAGCGATTAGCGACATCAAAACAGAAATTTCATCCCTGGGTACTCGTACTGATGCCCTAGAATCTAAAACGGATGAACTCTGCCGCTCTCAGTGCCAGCAAGATAAAGAGGTGCAACTCCTGAGAACGGAAATTGAATCTTTGAATGAGAAACAGGAGGATCTCGAAAACAGATCTCGTCGTAACAATATACGGTTGCGTAATATTCCAAAATCTGTTAAATATACGGATCTTCCAAAATATCTACGTGACTTTTTTCAACAAATACTTCGTGAGTCCACTGAATATGACATATGACCTTCTCTTGGACCGGGCGCACAGAGTGCTTAGAGCGCGTCCATCTACAGATCAAAAGCCCAGAGACGTTATTGTCCGTTTCCACTTTTTCAAAACTAAAGATAAGATTCTTTCACTAACTAGAAATATGGACACCATCTCTTTTAATGGCACCAACTTACAAATATTTCAAGATTTGGCTCCCTCCACCTTGCAGAAGCGCAGGGAATAGCAACCAATTACCAGAATTCTACGTCTACATCACTACAAATATAAATGGGGCTTTCCGTTCCACCTTCAAGTATCAACAGATGATGCAACGCACACCATCAAATCCTTGGAACAGGGATAATCGTTGCTGGAACATCTCCAAATTCTGCCAGAATAATCTACGGTAACGACAGCGTCTTCATCTCCGACTCCCCCACGTTCCAAACCTCCTTCAGCAGAATGGTCTACTGTGGTTTGTCGGAATCGGCCTATCCCTCCGCCTGATTGAGACTCTCGGTTTATTCCTTTGAGAACTTATGGGTTCTATAATCTACTTCTGGTATTTGGGAAACAGATCTTCGTGTACTTACTACTGTTTTATTTGCTAAGTAGATGCGATTATATTTGTTAGGTGTTAATTTCCTTGCTAATGTTAGACCTCTCTATTTTGCAGACTTGAATACTTAATACATGATAGAAGCCCAGGTGAGATTTCAGTAAAGTCTTCGTTAACAGTTAGGCAGATTTATACTCCCCTGTTGGGAGCCATGGGTACTAGCTATCATAGTTCCGTAGCATATATGAAGTTCTTTTAACTGCAGGACCGTTTTTACTCTTATTTTTATAGGTTTTCTTACTGCACTGGAAAATTACTTCACAGTTGTGGTCGATGTTACCACTTAAGACTCCTAAGTAGTGTTACCTGAATGTTTTTTGATAAACTATGTGGGGCTTTCTTACTACGGGAGGGTTGTATCTGGTTTCTAATACAGTTTTCTCTTTTGTCTATTGAGCACTACCCGCCTCCCCCACTTACGGTATAGTCAGTTCCGATATACTGTTTAAACTCTTTTATAACCACACCAAAACGGGGAAGAAAAGAGGAAGGGGGAAAAAAAAACACAAAAAAAAAAACGACACACACCATTGACACACGTCATACCTAGTTCATTTGTTTACTAGACACTGTATGATGGGGTTCCCAGTGGAATACCGACCGTTGTTACTTCCTACATGGTACTCCACCCCGCTTTTCTCCCTATTTTAGGGAAATATGTAATATGCATACTTCTTTGTCAGGGTTTGAGCCCCCTTGGGCCTATTCTTTTTCTCTTTCTTTTTTTTGTTGTGGCTACTCTTTTCTCTTCCCTCTTCCTTCCGGGTTGACCCTCAGGTCTGCTAAAATTTACAGCATTTTACTCGTGTCACCATTATCTGTTTCATCCTCAGCTTTTCAAATTGACAGATATGCTATGGCGGCACTGAAAATTATCTCCATTAATGTAAATGGTCTAAACTCACCTATTAAGCGGGCTCTGGTCTTGGCAGCACTCAAACGCTCACAAGCAGATATCGTCTTCAGGAAACACATTTAACAGGTACTTATTCAAATTTAAAAAGTAAATATTTCCCCCTTACCTTTTTTGCATCTGCGGACACCAAACGTTGTGGGGTTGCAATCCTTCTAGGCAATACTATCCCTTTTAAATTATCCTCTTCCTGGGCAGATCCGAAAGGCCGGTTTTTATTGGTTACAGGGTCTATTCGAGCTGAGACAGTCACCCTAGTATCTCTTTATGCCCCTAGTCAATCCCAAACTCAATTCTTCCTTTCCTTTTTCCACAGACTAGATAGACAGGCGCAGGGACATATTATTCTTGGAGGGGATTTTAATCTAGTAATTAATACAACCTTAGATAGAACCCAGTCTGGTCAGAATGCTCCTATGCCATCTTTCTCTAAAACTTCGGGATCCCTTACAAAACTACTACATTCCCATCTTTTATATGACACCTGGCGACTTAAAAATCAGGAAGCAAGAGGATACACACATTATTCAGCACCCCACAAGTGTCATACTCGTATAGACATGCTCTACGTCTCATATTCCCTAGTGCATACAATACGCTCAGCAGATATCTCTCCATTATCTTGGACAGACCATGCAGAAGTTTAGTTTACATGTGATCTGTTTCATCATCACACAAAAACACGTAGATGGCGTTTGGATGATGCTCTTTTATTAAATCCTGAGTCTCGCATTGATCTTTTAAAATCTATACAAGAGCATTTTGAATTAAATACCACTGAGGAGGTTTCCCCTGGGACAATATGGGTGGCCCACAAGGCTATGGTTCGGGGTCAAATTATGAGCAAAACTTCAGCATTATGCAAATCAGCTGCCCTTTCTCTCTCTGTGCTGGAAGCTCAATTGACTTCCTTATTGCTGCAACTTCCAGTGTCCCCCAGTCCGACCTTATTGGAGCAAATTTCATCACTTAAAGGTCAAATCAACACTATGTTGTCTCGTAGGGCAGCCTCTACCTTAAAAAAATTACGTCAAAAATACTATGATAAAACTGATAAGGCTGATACCTTATTAGCCAATAAATTACGTAATAAACAGGCTCTGTCCATGATAAATGAATTGAGGACCTCTCCTGAATCTCCTCCTACTTTTGACCCACTACAGATGGCTCAAATTTTCAAGGACTTTTATAGCAAACTATATAATTTACAAGATTCTGAACCCTCACCGATTTCACTAGCAAATGATTTACATACTTATATTGACTCCTTATGATTTGCATACTTATATTGACTCCTTACATCTCCCTTCTCTAGCACCTACTCAACAAGTTGCTCTTAATAGAGAAATTACGGTAGAAGAAATATTAAGTGCCATTAAATCTTTGAGAGCTTCTTCAGCCCCAGGCCCGGATGACTTCTCCACTAATTATTATAAAAAATACGCTTCCACCATAGCCCCTTCTTGGTAGGTCACTTCAATGCAGTTTTGAATGGTTCCCGATTTGCTCGAGAATCCACACTAGCAAATATCATTGTCCTTCCAAAGGAAGGAAAGGACCCCTCATTATGTAGTAATTATAGACCAATATCTTTGTTAAATGTGGACTTGAGACTTTTTGCAAAGGTTTTAGCTTTGCGTTTAACCCCCTTTCTCCCACATTTAATTCATCCTGACCAGACTGGGTTCATACTGGGGAGACAAGCACTAGATAACACCAGACGCGCTGTGGACCTGATCCACTCTATTCAAGAACATAAATCCCCTGCATTACTTATGGCTTTAGATGCTGAAAAAGCCTTCGACCGTGTTTCCTGGTTGTTTTTAGATGGGATTTTAAGGTCGATGGGATTTTCGGGTCGATTCTTACAGGGAGTGCTAGCATTGTATGATTCCCCTTCGGCCACAGTAACGGTAAATGGAATAGCCTCTACCCCTTTTGCAATTACAAATGGAACTAGGCAGGGCTGTCCATTGTCCCCACTAATCTTCGTGCTTATGATTGAACCCCTTGCTATACAGTTTCGCTCTAACCCGGATATTCAGGGAATATTGGTGTGTCAGTCAGTCTATAAAATTGCTTTATATGTGGACGACGTATTATTATCTTTACACGACCCCTCTTCTTCTCTTCCGGCGGTATTGGCGGAGATTAATATGCCAAATATTCTGGCTACAAAATTAATCCACAAAAAACTGAAGTCTTAGACTTTTATCTATCCCCTGAATTGCGCCAAAATCTGGAACGGTTCTTTCCTTTTGTTTGGGCTCGGAAGAAAATTAAATATCTTCGGAAGAAAATAAAATATCTCGGGATTTATTTAACCAAACATTATAATCAACTTTATCAGACCAACTACCCACCAATTCTTACCCAAATAAAAAAAGATCTGGAGCGATGGGACCCGCTACTTATTTCATGGATGGGTCGTATCGTATCCATAAAAATGAATATTCTACCCAGACTGTTATACATTTTTCAGGCCCTCCCGGTCCGAGTCCCTGTACAGATCATTAAATCACTGCATTTTCATATTACAAGATTTGTATGGCGGGGCAAACGTCCGCGGGTTCGCTTGAAAGTTATGCACAGAACAACAAGAGGAGGAGGCTTGGGTCTACCAGATTTCCGTCGTTACTATGTAGCAGCTCATCTTGCCCAATGTGTATTATGGGGTTCACCAGTCACTAATCAGATATGGCCATCCTTGGAGGCGCATTATATTGGGGTGATCTCAATGACCTCAGTGTTCTGGTTACCCAAATCGTCTCGCCCTCTAGGGATTTCCCGTCATCCCATTATTAATCATTATATGACCCTGTGGGACAGTGTACGACGGCGGTATCAGCTCTCTACCCTGCCTAGTCCTATTATACCATTGTATAATAACCCCAACTTTCTACCTGTATGCAACCCTGCGGCGTTTGGGACATGGATAGCAAAAGGTATATATTATTTAAATGACTTAATTAAGTGTCCTATATTTCCATCTTTCTCTGAAATTAAAGAGGCTTTCCTGGTTCCCAACCAATGTTTTTATCAATATTTACAATTTAGACATTTTTACGCGTCAGTTAAACCGGTGATGGAAAGCCGAAAACTTTCACAATTTGAAAACCTATGTAGAAAACGATCCACATTTAAAGGCCTCATCTCTGAATTATATTCAATGTTGATCCCAAACGCGGCGGAGATACAGGATGTACATGAGTCTGCTTGGGACAGAGACTTTGGGAGCTCTTTGGATTCGGAGGAATGGGAGGAGATAAGAGGGGCAATTGCTTCTACCTCTATTTGTACCCGAATAAAAGAAAATAGATACAAGTTACTACTCAGATGGCACCTGGTTCCTGCCCGGTTTTCTTTCTGCCCGGTTAGTTTTCTTTTTCAGTCTCCGATACTTGCTGGAGATGTGGCGTGGACACCGGGACATATATTCATGTCTGGTGGACGTGCCCCAAGATCAGAGCACTCTGGATTAAAGTACATGAGTTTATATCTACATTACTCCAAATTAATGTTCCCTTATTACCACAATATTTCTTACTTCCTCTAGGGGTACCGGGAGCGACGAAAGGTTATTGCTTCATGTAACGTCCGCAGTAACTTGTTTGATAGCGTCACTATGGCGCCAACTACGGGTGCCTACATTGCAGACTGTGATTGATAAAATTTGGTACATATATAAAATGGAGTTTATGACGTGTATCTTGCACGACAATGCAAAATCCTTTAATAAAGTATGGGAACCTTGGGCATCTCATTTTGGTGCTTCTCTCCCTATTTTTTATAGTCTGACCTGAGTGAGTCTAACCTGGATTCTACCTTCTCTCTCTCTTCTCTTTCTCTGTCTCTTTCTTCCTTATCCTTTGTGTTTGACGGTTTAGCCACCCGTCCTATTTTGCTTTTTACCTTTCTGGTATTATCACATTTATCTACGTAATAAGTTTCAAAAATGATGGAAGTTATTAGTTGTTTATTTGCAACATATCTTGGACATACTTATTCAATGACTTTGAATTGTATTTCATAATTGCATGGAAAATGTCTACTGTATGTCACTTTGAATCTTCCAATAAAATTTATTTAAAAAAAACAACAAAAAACTTAGTAGTAGTAAAAAAAAAACTTACATAGTTTTGTAGCTATAGGTGTTACAATAAATAAAAATATTTCACCGCAATCTTTAGAATTTGTTTAACAGCTTTATGAGCTACTTCTCCAACTTGGTCACCAACTTATTCCTATAAGACAGAGGGATCAATATAAAAATATAATTGTGGATTTTTCTCAATTTTCCATTTTAATTTATGTTTTGTTTTTTTTGTTATTATGAAATGGATAACAGGTAACATTTGCCTATGTAGATATGTATAATATGTAAAATGAGATGCAGATACATGATTTAAAATATTTAAATAATATAGCTGTCATTTCATTACTAAAAATGTTTTAATTTATTTTTAAGTAATTAAATATATGTTTAAAGCATAGTGATTGATGCAATACTTTAGTTTAGAATCTTTGTTTATGAAGCACAAATTGGAACTATTTTTCTGCCAACTGGAAAAAGGTAAAAAGGTTTTACCAGAAAGTCTTCCTTGTCCAGATTTTGATCCACAGTACAACCAGAATCTTTCTGCAAATACATGTAAGATAAACATACAATAAAAGTTGCATTAGGGAATAACACACAATATTAACTGGGAATTGACCAATATTAATCATCATATTTTTAAGGACAAGATATACATAATGTGCATGTTACCAGTAATATGTGTAGTTCAATCAAGAATTTCTCGTATAATGCTTCATTTTTTGCATCCTACAAGAGGAAGAAATAAAATAAATGTCAGATCACATACACAAAGAGATTCTATATCTCCAGCCATGGAAAATAACTTTCATGTGTGTTTTAAAAGATTCATTTATGCAATATGTTTTCATTATTTAACCATTTTCATCTGTCATAGTTTAATTAATACTTTGCCTTTTTTTCATTCAATAATCCTTAATTATTGACATTATATTATACAACCACCTTTTGATTAACATTTCTTGGGAGAATTTTCTAGACACAATTGGCTGACAAATTATCTTGTAATTGCTATTTATGTGACATTTTTCATGACCAGTGAGGTGTTGACTGTTCTGTGACTGAATAATCTGCCATATGCTGATGTATGGCTGTGATGGTACAATGTATCATTGACAAGTACTTTCTTATAAGTTACAGTGAAGCAAACTGGGGGTGACTACTGACACATTGTAGTCTACCTTTTAGTGAGCTCTAAGTTGCTCTTGTGCAGGTGCGCAAAAAAAGTCACCCAGGATGAACTTCTCAAGCATCAAGTGATGCTCCAATAATAAGGGGAGTGAGCGCATCATTTCTCAAACCATTTGTGTTGAAATTTAACATAGTTTGTTGACTACATAGAATGTGAGATGACCGTTTAATTGTTGTTCTTGTAAAAGAGGCGTTTGAGATGTGCCTAGTCTAATATACTCAAAATGACTTCTATAGTCTGTGGCATTACCAATGGAGTAGCTATCAACTGATCAATTGATATGAAACAATTTTTATTTGCTATACTTTTTGTTGTTTTGCTCTCCTATCAATATTGCTACACTGAAATAATAATAATGAATGGAGCGGAGAGTGAGAGACGGACAGGCGGTGAGTCGGCAGAGGTTCAGAGGGTGACAGCTGAGGGCAGCAGTGAGAGAAAGAGAAAGCCAAGAGCAGGGGAAGAAAGGTGTGTGGTGAGACACTTGGTACTGTACATGAGAATCGCTAAGGAGACTGAAAGCAGTGAAATAGAGCAAACAGAGGGCCCAATTCAATTGAAGTAAAAGCGTTTGCTGGCGTATTTTTAACGCTATTTTTTGCAAAATAACGGGCAGTATTTTTTTTAGTATTCAATTATTTAGCAGCGTTAAAAATAAGCCTTTTTTTAATGATAGCGTTAATTAAAAATTCGCACCTATGAGAGATGCAGATTTTTACCGATGCCCTGTCTTGTGCCTCAACAGGGCATGCTGATGCTTGTGGAACTACAAGCATCAGCATGCCCATGGATGCCAGGGGCCACTGCGCAGGTGTCTTGGTAGAAAAAAAAAAACTTTTTTGAACGTCACAGCTATGCCCGGCGCTAATGACAGTCATTGCCAATTGATCTCTTTTGCAATTTATGATTGCATTTATTGCAACTAATTTGTGTAATAGCCTGTTTAATCAATGTAAGGTTATCTAATGATTACATCTTATTAATTGTTGACCATTAAATATATTACATGTGCTTTGTTTATGTGTATTTACTCCCAAAATGTTTTTATAGTGTTATATATTCATTTAGCTAGCCAAATATAAAACTATAAAAAGAGTGATTATTGGTCCTATCATGCAATTATTGTGTCATTGCAGCACAGTGCTGCGATGACCCGATAATTGTATGACAGGGCCAATAATCACTCTAGTGTATGGCCTTTACACATAATTATAATAACACATTTTTTTTAACAAAATGCTTTGAGAGTGTAAAAGCCTCAGGGGATTTGCAGTCTTTGAAAGCAGGTATGGGGGATGAAGTTAGGTTTCCTTTGTTGGAACCAGTTTTTACTGGTTTGATACAGGGACAGAAAGATAGAAGGGGAGCAGACAAAAGACAGGCTGATTTATACTACACAGACTACAGACACATGTGCAGATTTACACAGATTTGCAGACACTTCACACACATTAGACTTACACAGATTCTTAGTTTTTTTTCTGCTGGTTTAGCTTAAAAGAAAACCTTTTAAATAAATTTAGATATAAACGACAAACAGCATAGTACCCATTCACGCACCAGTCAGCCAAACACACCTTAATGAAATAAACACATAGAGACTTATGGCTGCATTTTAAAATGGGAACATGGTTTATTAATATATGCAATTGGGCCAAATTGGATTTTGATGACTAAAAGCTGTGTTATCCAACAGTGAATGGGTGGCCCAAATAGCAGATGGGGGGTTCAGCCCTTAAATTAACACTTAACTAAACTTATAACAACCTTGGCGCTTCCAGCAAATGACCCTACCACAGAACCCAATCATAATGCACACCCCAGAACCTGGAAGGTGGCATACCCAATGGAACCACTCATTAAGGAATGGACTTCTCGCAACTCTCCTGGTTTGGAACTCAACAGATCGATTTCTCTAAATTTCAACTTTCCCCAAAATGCACCAATAACCTTGCTGACTCCCCACTGCTACCGCCAAACCATGCACCATCTGGATGGGGAAAAAAAACATGTTAATAAATCACAAAACTAAGGAAGGGAGGGAGAAATCCAGACTAGAATGATAAAGCCCCTCCCTTGCCTACCCTTAATATTAACTACCTAACCACCCCACTTTTCTCTAACCTCCAACCCCAAAACATAACAACCTACTTCACTATCCTCCTACCCACCTAAACCTAGTCACCCGCCTTCTAACTATTAACCCCTGCCTGACCTGATGCTAAAATGGGTGCCTGTCTGTCATTTATTTTCACTACAGCCTTATAGGGTCTTTGTTCTTATTAAACGACAAACAGCATAGTACCCATTCACGCACCAGTCAGCCAGACACACCTTAATGAAATAAACACACAGAGACTTATGGCTGGGTTTTAAAATGGGAACAGAAAGCGACCCTTTCCTAGCTGGTCTGTTTTTGACTGCTGCACCTTGTACGCAACTGAACTTTCCTTTAAAATCACATTGCGTGCCAACATGCCTGAGTGTTCCGCCAGCTTGCCGGAGGCCACCAACCCTACTGACCCTAAAAGTCCCCATGAGAAGGCGACCCTGAACAAGCTAGCCTTAAAGTCAGACAAAGTAACTCCCGGCACTGCCTCTACCAACCTACCCAGAATGTCAATATCGATAGGCCGGCGCACATCCTCCTTTGTAGGCTGAATGCGCGCCCAGCCCTTCATGACCTTTTTAATCACAGCATGTTTGGTTAAATCCACTCCCCCGTTTAATACTAAAAAATGGGCTAAACCTGGTAAACATGAGGCCATATTAGCCTTTGACCTCTGACCTTTGAATTCCTGCCATAACCAGTCTAACAACAAATTTGTATTGGACTTACCTTGGTGGTCTTTTCCCACCTTGTACTCCTCTCAGGCTCACTTGTAGACCTAAAAAAGGGTGTAAATACACCTTAATCTGCACTCCCTGGGGTCAGCTCAAAACCTGAGTAGTGGAGAAAAACACCTAAAATCCCCTTTTTTACAATCCACATGTACCAACATGTGAAAAAACAGAAAACTCAGTATAAATATCAAGCTCCCCCTCTTCAGTGATAAAGTCCAGGTCTTCAAAACATGTGTCCCTTAATGAATATCAACTCAGTCCTATTTCTCAAATAGTCCATACAATACCCAGTCCTCAATTTTCACTGCTCCTTCTCTGCGTTCTGTTGCGTTATGAATCTTCTCCTTTTCCTCCAAACGATTATTCCCCTTCCTCCTCCAAATCCGTGGGGTCTCTGGGCAGGGAAGTAAAGACAGAAAACACCCCCTAGTGCAGTCAATCCTTTCAAATTATGTATACAGTGGTCAGCAAAGTGGCTACTCACACTTTCTTCTTGGTATATAAGCAGGTAATCAATTTTCTTTTTCTTCTTTTAGACAGGATTGTCTCCCAAATCTCCAATAGCAACCCTCAGGCAAAACAAAAACACAGGCAAAAATGACTTTGTGCAATCAACTGCAACTTTAGGTACAGGAAACTATAAATGCACTACTCGCCCTCTTGTTTTGAAAGTGCAGGCATGTAGTGCATAACGTTGAAGCTTATTATTCTCTCCTCCAGTTCCAGACATATGATGTGTCCCTCCTCTCTGGTCAGTGCAAACTCACAGTATGTAAGGAAAAAAGACACCAGATCTTTATTCCTCCTTCTTTAGCTTCAATAAATACACATTTTCAGGTGTGCTGGTTTAGTTTTCTCCTGTGTCAGGACACTTCAGTTATGTAAAAAAGTCTTTATTCCTCCATAAAAACACTTTAAGACAATTTACAACAATGTTGCAATCACATATAAAATTCTTCATTAATCTGCAACCCTTCTTATAAGAGGGGAATCTATCTGCCGTCTCAGATATCCTTCTTTTAAGAGGGGAATCTCTCTGCTTTCTCAGATAACATTAAAAACCCATATCCAAAGATGACTTAAACCTATATAACCGGGAATCAGGTAACGGGCCCCTCCACTGCAAACCCGGGTAGGTTAGAATATAAAATCTACATGAAAATCCAAGACAAACAGAGACACTCTACCCTAATCACCAACTAGTTTCAAGTCTGGTGTGACTCTTTTTCAAGGTGTAGGAAGAGGTATCCAGGGCTTCCTGAATTTAAAGGGCCGCTCAATCAATCTCAATACCTAAAAAGGCCAGACATGTTGTTGGCCCTTCTGTCTTATCCTCAGCGACTGGAACTCTGAAAAGGGATGTGAAACAGCGATGTCGCCAAAAACAGGGCCTCAGCACACTCACTCGAATACGCCAGACCGATAAACAGGAAATCATCAAGGTAATGTGCTATAGAGTTGTGCTTCCCCCCAGTCTGGACACACCAACGCAGTAACTAACTAAATTTTTTAAAATAGGCACAGGAAATGGCGCAACCCATGGGCAAGCAACAGTCAATGAAAAAACCCTCGGGCAGTCTAAAGTCCATGAATCTGAAGGATTCCGGGTGAAGGGGCAGCAGTCGGAAAGCTGATTCAATATCCAGCTTTGCCAAGAGCGCCTCTTTCACAGCACATTGCGGCCAGGCCTGTACAGGGAAGAAGCCATGATCTTACTTAATTTGTTCCTAATGGTCCCATTAAACCATTCTACCTTCCCTCTGACTTGTGGGTAATAAGGGGTGTGTAGCTTACTTTTAATGCCCATTAGTTGGCACATGCTTTTAAACACCTCCCCTATGAAATGGGTACAGTGCTCATGGGTGTGGGTCCCCGCAAAGAAAATGCAAATTTCAAAAATGCTAATTTCGAAAAAAAAGTACCATCGCTATATTGATGATATCTTTTTGGTTTGGGATGGTGACAAACTAGAGTTTGATCAATACATGGTAGCACTTAATAACAAGATGGGCCTAAAATTCACAGCTACCTTTGGTGGCCACAAACTAGAGTTTTTAAATCTGTTGATAGAGGTATCTACTAATGGCCTACAAACCTCCACGTTTATTAAAACTGTTGATTCTAACAGCTATTTGAGGTATGACAGCTGCCATTTGTCAAATTGGAAGAAAAACATCCCCTTTTCCCAATTTTTTAGATTGCGGAGAAATTGTTCTCAGGTAGAAACTTATAAATCACAAGCAAACATATACAAAACTCGGTTTAGAGAGCGCAAGTACCCTGAAGACCTAATTGAGACAAGTTATCAAAAAGCTCTAGAGCGTGACAGGACTAGTCTCTTAACTTATAAGGAGAAACCTGGAAGGTCTGAGAGAGACTGAAGTGGCCTTTTTTGCCCTTTTGTCACTGCATTTAATAATCAGGGTACAAAAATTAAAGAAATCCTTCAGAAACACTGGTCTGTCCTCACTTTGGATCCAGTATTAGCCCCTATTATCAAACCTAATCCAGATGTCCAGAGACCATTAAAAATTCGTATCCTGGAACACCTGAGAAATATAACACACAAAGTTACCAATCACAGTGTCCCTAGACACTTCATAACACATCATGGATCCAACCCAGAGAGCCTAAAAGTTAAGGTCATTAAGCAAGTCCAGAGTGATAAACGAGGTGGGGACAGACTTTGTAAGTTGGCACAAAGGGCCTGATCCTGAGCTACGGCCGCCGTCGCTAGTAAGAAACCTGGAAGGTCTGAGAGAGACTGAAGTGGCCTTTTTTGCCCTTTTGTCACTGCATTTAATAATCAGGGTACAAAAATTAAAGAAATCCTTCAGAAACACTGGTCTGTCCTCACTTTGGATCCAGTATTAGCCCCTATTATCAAACCTAATCCAGATGTCCAGAGACCATTAAAAATTCGTATCCTGGAACACCTGAGAAATATAACACACAAAGTTACCAATCACAGTGTCCCTAGACACTTCATAACACATTATGGATCCAACCCAGAGAGCCTAAAAGTTAAGGCCATTGAGCAAGTCCAGAGTGATAAACGAGGAGGAACAGACTTTGTAAGTTGGCACAAAGAGAGTCTTTCTGGATTCTGACCCTAGACACTCTTAGCCCTAAGGGACTGAATGAAGGGTATGACATCACACCATTTATTTAATCATTTCTTTAACCATTAGTAATGGCTATCCCTCCTTAGTAATCAGGTATTTTCACCCCTACAGTTCTATTTTTAGTTATCTGATTTCGATCATATAGCTTCTGAGATTAACACTTTAATCACTGTTGGATTCCAAGTTTAAAGTCCTTGTTAGTGTTGGAGTAAATATTTTTATAGAAACTGTCACCTGCGTGTCAATATCCACTATCTAAGACCAATTTTTCTACACAAATTTTTTTTTTTAGGGCTGTTTTAATTGTGGAATTTACTCTATATGATTTTAATTGAACTCTAAATTGAACTCTGAACTCAAAAAGCTTTCATATAAGAAGCTCTCCCTCTATACTAAAATTATACTAAAATTATATCAAAACTATATTAAAATTAATCTGCACAACTAGTTTAAGAAAACTATTACTTTTTTCTCAGCTAGGGTTTTGAACATCAATAATTTATTTATTTGTATAATAGGTGAAATTAGGTCTGGAGTCAGCCATGCGGCGATTATGATTTAAGCTAGCCTGTAGATAGTTACAAATAAATCCTCAAGCAACTTGAGAATATTGTAGGTTATTTTTTAGATAGCTAATATTGGGAGTTGTTTATTTAGAGTTGAATGTGTTTATTTAGAGTTGAATTTGTTTTTTAAAGAGAGGTGCTCTGAATTTTAACGTGTATAAAATATCATAGTGTGTGGGAAAATCGCAGTTCTTTGAGTATTCAGCTACCTTGGCCTTTTTTGTTGCTAATTCCGTGGCTGTAAGGGAGGGGGAGAGGTTATATAGGCTGGAATAGTAGTCGTGAAAGGATGTTGATATTTTGCTGTCTAGAGTGACCAGTGAGCCCGAGGAATTTTTAATGTTGGGGATGTAGTTCTTGCTCCTCTGCTTTCTAAGGGCTCTTGCCAGGGTTTGACTAGGCTTGTTTGCCCATCGGTAGTAGTCAGATCTACATTTTCGGATGGCGAGCTTAGCCCGGGAAGTCAAGAGGGTATTAAGGTCCAGGCGAGCCGTTATCAAAGTCGATAGGGTGTCGGGGTTGCCGTCTCGCTTATGTGAGGTCTCAAGTTGTCAGATTCTGGAAAGCAATATCTCCCTCTGGCCCTCATACTGACGTTTTAGGTAGGCACCCAACTGGATACAGTGGCCTCTAATTACGCATTTGTGGGCTTCCCAGAGAATCACTCGCGAGGTGTCTTCCCTGTCGTTTGTGGCAAGGTAGGAGTTGATGGCTTTCCCGAATTCACTTTTAGTGTGAGCGTCTTGGAGGAGGTGCTCATTAAAGCGCCAGGTCCATTCTCTAAATCTCCTCCGATCAACTGCGACAGTAAGGTATATAGGGGCATGGTCTGTCCAGGTTATGTTCCCTATGTTTGCTTCAATAAGGTTGTATAGGCATGTGTGTTTGAGGAAAAAGTAGTCCAGTCTAGAGTAGGTGCTATGTACGTGTGAAAAGTGAGTGTAGTCCCGGTCCATTGGGTGTGTGAGTCGCCAGGTGTCAATCAGCTGATGCTCATGGAGGATCTGCCTCACCTTACGCAGGTCCCTCTGGGCCGTTCCGGGTGCTCCCAAAGTGGAATCCATCCTAGGATCTAGAGACCAGTTGAGATCGCCCCCGAGAATGAGAGTGCCCTCCATTAGTGCATCTATACGATCTAACATCTGTGAAAGGAAACAGGATTGGTTATTGTTTGGGGCATACAATGTAGCAAAGGTGTAGGTCTGGCCGAAAATGGTTCCCTTTACTAGGATCCCCCTACCACCTCCGAGATCGAAAGACTGGTGCCCTGTCAGGGGAATTCTCTTAGAGAAGAGGATGGCAACACCTCTAGATTTCCCTCCTAAATAATTACTGCAGAAAGAAATTGGGTAATGGCAATTGTCCAGGGTTGGGGATTTATCTTTAAGAAAGTGCATTTCCTGCACAAACGCTATGTCTACTTAATCAGTTTTAAGGGTGCGAAATAGAGTGGAGCGTTTTTCGGGGATGTTAAGCCCCTGGGCCTTAATGGAGATGAGCTTTAACATTTCATTTGTGCTAGCCATTGAGTTGGTTAAGAGGAGGTAAATTGGCCACCAATATTAGCCTGTACTTAATTTGGGGTTTCCTGCGTTTCAACCTCTTGTATATGTGTGAGGAGGTAGGGTAGGGGGCAGGGGAGGGCACACAGGGGGAGAAAGCATGGGTAAGTAGCATTTGCATGTAACAGGAAGGTTCGGTGTTGGTCAACAGCAAAAGTAGAGACATCTGGTTAGGTGGCGGATTGGCTTTGGAAGTCAAACCGCTCATTGCAACCAGGCGACTACAGGGTCCTGGAGCGAATGTGGGGGAGTGAGCGGTAGGAGAACTGGGGTAATAACAAAACCATCACAACTTTAGTTTATAACAGGAATAGCGAATTTTCAACTGTAACCTATCAATATGGATGCTTTACACAACTAAAAAAGGAAGAGAAATCAAAGTCGAGGGTCCTCAAACTGTTTATATATAGTAGTAATAGTTGGGTATCGTGGGACTTTCAGCGGGCAAGATCTGGCTGGTCGTCTCGCCAGCGGCATACAGTGCCTCCCCTGGTCCTTTTCAGAGGGTCGCATAATAATCTGCATCACGTAAGCAGTAATGTTCCAGGGTAAACGAATCATGGGGGCACGGATATTAGAGAAGTATTCTCAAGCTGGGTCCTTAGAGTGATTTGCGTTCGCGGACGACGGATGTCTCCTTCCACGCTGGACCAGCTGCCACTCTCCTGGACGGGGTACCGAATCTGGCAGCAGAGAGCTGCACTGTAGTTTCCAGTCAGGCAGGTCTGGCTGAGCTATCCCCATAGCCTCACAGAAGGAAGGCAAGTCCTCAGGGTTATGCAGGGTTACTGATTTCCCCTCATGGGATGCTTGTATATTCAGAGGGAATCCCCAGCGGAAGCGAATCCCCTTGTTGCGAAGAGAGTCTGTGAGGGGTTTGAGAGAGCAGCGTTGCTGCAGCGTGCTCCATGATAGGTCCTGGAATACTTGCACTCTATGGCCATCCAATTCCAGGTCATCCCTGAACTTGGACTTTTGGAGTATCTCTTCCTTGGACCAATAGTGGTGAAGACGGCAGATGATGTCCCTGGGTTTGTCTGTGGGGAGGCCGTGGGGTCTAAGTGCTCTGTGGGCTCTGTCAAATTCAATGCGGTTATCAGGGTTTGCTCCTGTAGCTTCATTGAAGATCTTGGTAAGAGCATCCACCAGGCCCTGTTGGGGGATATCTTCGGGAAAACCTTTAACTCTTAAATTGTTTCTTCTCCCCCTGTTATCAAGGTCGTCCAGACGCCTTTGAAGATCCCATATCGCATTTGCTTGGCTCTCGGCCACTTCTCTGAGATTTGAGGTTTGCGAAAAGTGGTCTTCTTGGGTGGACTCTACTGCGTTGATGCGAGTGGAAAGCTGGGCGACTTCGGATTGTATGGTGGAAATCTGGTTATTTATGCTCTCTTGCAGTCTTTGTTCTAGGTCCAAGAGATCTTGCTTAGTGGGTAATGAACTTAGTGTGTCCAAGCGGTTTAAGATTTCACTGATGGCGTCCCCTGGGATCGTTGCAGGTGCCGGCGGACCGGGTGTCCCTGCAGGAGCGGACATCGTAGGAGAGTCTGGAGTGAGAGATGTACTACTTGTCTCAGAGGATATGGGGGAGTTTGGGTTTAGAAATCGTAGTAGGTTCGTTTGCTCGGGTAGTTTTCTTGTACTTCTTCTCGGTGTGCCCTTTTTTCCCATTAGCGGGGTGGTGGTGCATGGCGGAGGACCCTGGTTGATTTCGGCTTGTCGATAGGTTTTTATGTTGTGTGATGGAAGGTCATCCTGTGGGAGGCAGTGCGTAGGGGAAGCTTAGGTTAGTAGTAACCTGTTTTTGATCCTGTGTAAGGCAGCTGTTCAATCTGGTCAGCTTTTATAGCACAGAGCTGCATATGGGTAGACTGAAATTTAAGCCTATGGTGCCCTCTTGTGGTATGAGGTGGAATAAATCCCAGGCCGACCAGGTAGAAAGCCTTTCAAATTAGCTAGAAGTCAGGGGGTTCCCCGGGTAGAGTGCTTGTGCCAGCAATATGACTGCTAGTAGCTGGTGGCCTGCTCTCAGAGATGGTGAGCTTGGAGGAAAAGTTAGGCGTTTAGGTGGTGATGGAGAGAAGTCCTCTAAGGGCAAGGCAGCAATGGAGCCAAGTGCAATTAAAAGAAGAGACTGCAGGAGGTGGCCTCCCAATCACCCAGGTAAGAGGGCTGCCCCAGGCTGTACAGCCGAGTAAGGCAGAGAGGGTTAAACCCCGCGCTATCAGCCTACAGCAGCTGGGGGAAGTAGCGCTGCCTGGTAGCTGTTTGCACCAGGGGCTGTCTCTCTCTCCAGGGGGACCCTGGGGAGCTAGTTACTCACGGCGCTCAGGGCTAGTGGCATCTGTCAGGAATTTCAATTGCAGGGCTTGGTAGGTCTCGGTTGTCGGGTCCGCTCTGCAGAGGGGTGGTGTCTCCAGAGGGTTGCAGCAAAACCTCCTGTGCTGCAGGAGCAACGGTGGTTCCTGAGGCCTTGCAAGCAGCCAGGCGGGCCTTATAATAATGAAAATGGCTGCCACGCTTTCCAGCCGCTTTACTGTTGGGGCCTTGGAGCCAGGACATGCAGGGAGATCCCCCGACACCGGGGCTGCCGCGGCAATGAGCTGTGGGAGGTCCTGAGAGGCACTAGGAGAGAGGATGTACTCCACAACAGGGGACGACGGCCACGGTGTAGGCCCCTTCTAAGATGGCGCCCACAGCTCCGGACCGCGTGTACTCCAGGCGCGTCCAGGCACAGCAGCAGCGGCTTTCTCTCTCCGGACCAGCCGAGCAGCAGAGGGAACGGGTCTGTGCAGTGGGGAGCTCGTCCAACAGTCTCCTCCGGAGTCAGCAGGCAGCAGATGGACGGCAGACAGCGGGTAAGTGTCCCGACGTGGGAGACCGAGACACCCCCCGGCAGTGCGGCACAGATGGAGTCCGGTCCGGTGCCAAAGTAATCCTGGGACGTTAGTAGGAGGGAGAGGATGCGGACAAGGGCATCCAGCCACTGTTGAGGCGATTTTATGTCCCAAATATAGGCCTACAGCCAGGAGCTTCTCCAGCATGCGACCGCTCGCTAGCTCAGCCAGGCCACACCCCCCTGTTTTAATAATTACTAACGGCGCTTTGAGATCACAGCAGAGCTTCACACATGGACAGACATAATGTCGGCGCTCTGAGATCACAGCGGAGCTTAACACATTGATAGACACAACCTTTTTTAACCTTTTATTATGAATGAAGTTTATTCTATATTACTAAAGGTCTATTTACTACTATTTGTACTCAAGTAATGCTACAAATGTTGCTATTTACATTCTGTGAGATACAAATGTTTAAAATGTTTGAAAATATTTAGAAATTTATTACTACAAATTTATTGCTATATGTTTGTAAAGTTTATCTGTGACACTGCACCATACTGTATTGCAATCGCATAGTGTTTTGACTGTATTAATATAAGAAGTGCAAGCAGTAAATAGAAAGTAGATGCTGCTATACTAAGTTAGAGACTTAGATTCTCCAGACATCTAACAGACACAGCTGTAGTCTTTAGAGAAGTAATGAATAATTTCCACAGATGCAGCCGGGATGGCAATAAACTAATTAATTACTTCCTAAGACACCTTTGAAATGTTAACAACCCCTTTGTATAGTCCAATTTTTAGAAATAACGAATAGTTTTGTTTTTTACCTTTATTTTTAAGTACTTAGATTTTTTTTCTCTTGATTTTCTCTTGATTTTTAGCAAATGTAGTTTTTAGACATTAGGTCTCTTTCAACAAAGTAATGCCCACTGATTGGGCAGCTTCTGATCTAGAGGTCCATAAATAGTTAAGACTCACCTCCAGTTCACATCTCCCTGACGAAGTCCTCAGCGACGAAACTAGTAGGAGCCAAGCGACGGTGTTATCTGCATCATATGCTGTTTCCTGCATGCACTTTAGCATTTGCACCTTGTAATCCTGGGACGCCAGCTGATTCTTGGAACTGTGATGTACAGGCTTACAATTGATACATGCTTTTAAACTTTTAACCTTTGGTACGAGTTTTATCAAGGCTTTTATATTGTCAACAATAAATCCTCTTTTAATGCAATAGGAGGCATTCCCTTGTTCCTTTTCGTTTTAGCTGTAGTTCTGGACGGCAGCAGAAGCCGACCTAAAGTAGGGTAGATGCGGACCCCTGTGGACCCTAGTGCTTTTATATTGGATTATAAAGCTTGAAGTTTTTTAAGTACTTTTGGAATTTATGGTTTGCTGAGTGTGTAAAGAACTTGATACGGTGTTACGCAAGCGCCCCCTACACCACAAGGAACATAAAATGGCGCTTTTATAGAAGGGGCTCCCCCTGCTCTGCTCCACCCCCGCTGCGTTATGACAATTACATCATAACGGAGCCTTCAGATATCGTCGGCCCGCTGCTGTTTAATGAGACCGCCGGACAGTATATGTCACGGCGGCTCTGGATTCACTGCTGAGCTCTGCCCCGCTGCGTTATGACAGTAACGTTATAACGCAACCTCCAGAGTACCGCCGGGGAAATAGACTGTGGCCAGGAGCCGCATTCTTCAGAGGAAAGAGCCGCGGGTTGGCCACCGCTGGTGTAATGTGCGTGTAATGTAGACAGGTTGTCTGTGTTTTTCTGCCCTATATTGTGAATGACATTATTTTTCTTATTCATATGTGGCTTATTTTTTAGGGGAGAACATTGAAGAGCTGCGAGAGAATGACTATCTCTTGATTCACTCGTGTCGGCAGTGGACCACAATCACAGCTCACAGTTTGGAAGAAGGACATTATGTCATAGGTCCGAAGATTGAAATTCCTGTGCACTATGGAGGTATCACGTTAGAAAATTCAATGCGTGTTTTATTTCCTGTAGTGTCTACACACAGCAGCCATTTTTATAGCTGGAACAATATTCATTTAAATGGAAATAATCAGTTCATTTCTGCTATCCATAATGTGATATCATTTATATCAAGCAGACTGCCTGTGTGGGCAGAAAATAATCACAATTGATGAGAATCTGATACATTATATAATATAATTTACTTTATTGCCCAGTTTTTTGTTTTTTGGTATATTAATTAATATGTTAATGCAACATACTTTTTCTACTCTCCAGCCTGTGATGTAGCGTTTATACATGGCATCTGCAGTGCTTGGCCATCTTGTATGGTTTGGAAAGAGTCATATTGAGGCTTTTCTGTCCTGTACAGATTTAAAAAATATTACTACATGCTCTCTAAATGAAACAAAAATGCAATAATGTGAATACTTTAGTAATAATTAAATGCCCCGTAAGCAGGTACTTTACTATGGGAGTGTTAGGGGCGTGCATGTTGATACGCCCGAGCGTACGTTCGCATTCGCCCGTCGTGCGAATTTTCGTAGCTCTGGATCAGGCCCAAAGACACAGAAAGACACCTTGAAGGAACAGTAGAAGAGAAAGAAAGAGAAGGGACAGGGAAGGGGAAAGGGAAGGTACGGGAAGGTGGCACCTACAATGGAATGGCCTAGCTTCTGGAAACCCTGCAGTAAAGCAGATTAGATCAACCAACTAACTGCCTATACAAATCAGATTCTTTAAACCGCAGCCATGGGAACCAAGTTTCTGTAAAAACTGAGCTTCTATCCAGAGTAGAAAGGGTGAGCTCCTCCATGTCCATATAAAGGTCAATTCTGGCGAACCACTCTCTAGCCCCCGGGGGGTGATTGGGGACCGCCAATTAAGCGGTATGACCGCCTTAGCGGCATTGATCAGGTGCCGGGACAGTGACTTCTTAAAGACAGAAATAGGTAGCGGGATATATTCAGAAGCCAAAGTTGAGCAGTATCGGGGATGTCTCCCCCTAGAACAATCGAAACCACCTTTTGTACCATAGACCAAAATGAGCGAAGGCTAGGGCAACCCCACCATATATGAAGGGGGTTTCCCTCCCCCGTTAGACACCTCCAGCATCTGTCCGGGACGCTAGGGAGCATTCTAGGCAGTACTGTTGGGCACCTGTACCATCGGAACAAAATTTTATACTGAGTTTCCCGGACCGTGGCACTTGATGATGAAGCGTATGTGTATTGGAATACCTTAGTCCAGTCAGAATGTTGCAGGGTGACACCCAAGTCCTTTTCCCAGGTCTGAGTGAATCGTGGGAAGGTAGGCCAGGTACCAGTAACTAGCAATTTGTACATAGCTGAAAAGGCATGAGGAGGAGGATGGGAGAGCTGACACATGGTTTCAAAAGGGGTAAGGTCTCGACTGAGCTCTGCCAGGGGAGCAAGTGTAGTAACAAAGTGCCGAACCTGGAAATAGGACCACCACTCCCTCCCCGGTGAGGACACCACCTCCCCAAGGTCGCAGAGGGGACGCACTCCTCCAGCTCGCACCAGCTGACAAATCCTCAGAGGCCCGTTACCGCACCATCTACTGACAAAGGAGGGCTGTAATCCCGGCGTGAAATCCCTGTTGTGTGAAATTACCGTGAGCGGGGAGAATTTTGAAGAAATAGTGGGAAGAGTCCTAAGATGCTTCCACTGGGCCAAAGTAGCCCCTATTGTGGGGTGGGGAATCTTAGGGACCACAGGAGTCCAGGCCAAAGTGGTCAGAGGGGAGGGTGCCAAAGAATTCTCGATGGTGATCCATTGCTTAGTGGAGGGGTTTACCGACCAATCCGCAACCCTACATAAATTGGTTGCCCCATAGTAGAGGTAGAGGTTGGGGAGTTGAAGTCCTCCCCCCCTCTGTTCTCCGATACAAAATATCATGTTTAAACCGTGGTCTCCTGCCATTCCAAACAAACCCCTGAATAGCGGAATGAGCCTCTTTAAAAAAAATTTGGGGGTTTGCAATCTGAATCGTCTGAAAAAGATATAAAAATTTTGGTAGAATAGACATCTTGACAACGTTTTTGGGCTGCCACCGGCACAGGCTGCCACCGAGACAGGTCAGACTGAATCTCCATGAGTTTGGCCTCGAATAATTGGGAGAGATCACTGCTCAGATATATGCCTAAGTATTTACTACGATCCGGGTACCATTGGAAGGGGAATGATGCCTGCAGACTCCGAACCACTGACGCTGGAGCTGTGAGATTAAGGGCAATAGACTTATGGTAGTTAATCTTAAATTAGAAAGTTGGCTGAATCTCTGGAACTCTTTAACTAAATTAGGGAGAGATACAGAGGGATTCGATAATGTGGCTAAGAGGTCGTCCGCAAACAAAGCTAACTTACACTCCATCCCACCCATCTTAATGCCTGAAATATCCGGATTAAACCGTATAGCCCGTGCCAACGCCTCCATACACAAAACAAAAATCAAGGGCGAAAGGGGGCACCTCTGCCTAGTGCCATTACGTATCTGCAACGGAGAGGACAAAAGGCCATTCACCCAGACCCTAGCCCACGGGGCGTGATAGAGGGACATTATTTTGCTAGTAAAGACTGGGCCCAAGCCCAGGTGGCTTAAAATTTGAGACATACAGATCCAGTCGACCCGATCAAAGGCTTTTTCGGCGTCGGTTGACAGGAGAATCGCTGGTGTCGCAGAGGTATTAACTATGTGGATCAAATTGACAACCTTGGTGGTATTGTCCCTGGCCTCACAGCCCGGAACAAAACCCACCTGATCTGAATGTATAATGTTTGGAAGGAGTGGGTTCAGCCGAGCAGCTATCATCTTGGCAAGTAACTTAATATCAGCATTAAGTAACGAGGTGGGCCGATAACTGGAGCTGGGTGGGGTCTTTACCCTCATTGGGAAGTACCGAAATGTGGGCCTCATAAGCTTGGGAAGTAAAATGATGAGACTCCGTGATCTCATTGAGGGCCGCTAACAACAAGGGAGCTATTAAGTCCAAGTACAGTTTATAATAGGATATGGTATAACCATCCGGTCCTGGGCTTTTACCCGAGGGAGTGCCCTTAATAGCCACAGCAAGCTCTTTCAGGGTGAACGGCCTCTCCAAAGCAGCCACCTGAGCACCAGACAGGCGGGGATAATCAACAGAGGAGAGATATTCCCTAACCTTATGCGCTTGATCCCCTTCAGAGGAGATGGGCATATTATATAGATCAGAGTAAAAGAGCTGAAACTCCTTTGCTATTTTCTCAGATACATAGTGTATGGAGCCCCGTCTGTCCTTAATCCTTGGTATGAACTCCAGCGAATGCTGAGTGCGTAGGGCACGTGCCAGCAGTCTACCAGGCTTGTTGCCCCAGTGAAAAAATTTGTGGCGACACTTCCTAGCCTCATATTTAAGATTGTCACTTAGAATTCTACGTAGTTTTGCTCACGTCTCCTGTAACTCAACCAGGGTAGTGGGACTAAGAGTTGTCTTATGCTGTACCTCTTATTTGCTGATTTCAGACAAAAGCTTCTCAATGTGGGCAGTTTTTTGTTTTTTGTCCCACGCAGCCAACTTTATTAGCTTGCCACGAAGAACACATTTATGTGCCTCCCACAAGATAGTGTGGGAGGTGTCAGGGTTGGAGTTAGTAGCAATATACTCTGCTATAGCAGCTTTGATTTGTGGCATATGAATCGGACTCTACAACACCAATTCATTAACCCTCCACTGACGGTGGCCCCGTGGCACCCCCGGTATCAGGATCGACAGAAAGACAGGAGCATGATCCTTCCAGGTAATTTGGTCTATCCCCACAGAGGTTAGGAAGTCAATATGTCTATGGCTCAAAAATAAGTAGTCTATTCTAGAATAGACGGTGTGTGAGTGTAAGTAGTGAGAAAAATCCCTATCAGTAGGGTGCAGTATCCTAAAAGTGTCGGCCAGCTGGTACTCATGGAACATGCGGCTTACCTCACGATGGGAAGGACCAGAGCCCCCAGGAAGAGACGTAGTGGAGTCCATCCCAGGGTCCATATGCCAATTCAGATCACCTCCCAGGAGCAGGACCCCTTTGGTAAGTGATTCCACTTCCTCCAGAACCTTAGCGAAGAAGCGCGGCTGGCCCTGGTTGGGGGAGTACAAGTTAGCAAATGTAAACCATTGGTTAAAAATCTTAACAGTAACTACCAAGCATCTACCAACCACTACTTCATACATGGACACATCAGAAAGTGGGAGGCGTTTATAAAGAACTATAGCTACCCCCTTAGACTTGGACCCCGGGTTATTACTTAAAAAGACATGAGGATAATCCCTATTCCGGAAGGGAGGTTCTACCCCTCTTTTGAAGTGAGTCTCCTGAAGAAATCCCACATCTGCCCTGTTGGCCTTCAGGGTGCGAAAGGTTTGGGAGCTCTTTTCCGGAACATTAAGGCCTCTAACATTAAGCGAAAATATGTTTAGAGTATCAGGCATAGTGGATGGTGAAAGTTAAGCCTATCCCACGCTGCAGACTTGGAGCCCAGATCTGAAGAAGCGGCTGATGATGTAGGAACCACCGAGAACGAGGGGAGAGAGGGGAGGGGAACACGAAAGGCAATAGAAAAGGTGAGTGAGAAACAGAGTCAAAGAGAAAATACCTCAGAGCATCCGTGGGGTACAAAGGGCCACAGACCTGTAAAAACAGTAATAGGTATGTCCCTATCCTAAGAACAAACAACAAGCACAGCTTGAGTCGCCTGTTCCAAAAACAGGGAGGCAGGGGGTACAACATGGGAGCAACCCGACACTAAGTAACTGTAAATGGGAATGCAAATGCTTCACATGGAAGCCTATTTAAATTGAACCCTTCTTGTAAACGTTATACATAAATATCAGACCACTAACCAAAATATACTCAAGTAGCCCAGTAAAGGCATAAAAACGGGAAATGAGAATTTGGTGAGGCTACAGCAGGCAACGTTAGAAGTCCAAGGGGACAGGGGAAGGGGGAACAAGAGCTCTTGTGTAAGCGTAAGTAGAGTTTTCTAACCAATCTGCTTGAGGACAGACAACAACATTAAACAGCGTATAGAACCACACTGTGAACGGCACAGCTTTAGATAACATGTGAAATCAACCAAGAGAACAATTAACAATACTATAATCTCAGTAACAATAACTTGCGGCAGTAGGTGAGCTGCTTCATGGAACAATGTTCATCCGTAGAGAAAGTCCATGCTTCCCTAAGGAAAAAACACAATTACAAGTACAACAATACATAAGTCCTAGTGGCAGCCGCAAAGAATTGGAAGTATCCGCTGACTATATGGAGTATCAAACATGCTGTCCAGAAGTCGCTGAGCCAGGGGGATGGTGTCTCCGCCGGCGTGACTCCTGCCGCTGTCATGCTTCTCGCTGAGGTGGTTCTGGGGGGATGATGCGCTGGAAGAGCTGGAGCCACTCCGAGAGGTCCGGAACAGTAATGTCCATCGACTCACAGAAGGCAGGGAGATCGTCCGGAGTGCATAAGAAAGTGGTCGCTCCATTGCGAAGAACGGATAGGCTGCATGGGAACCCCCAGCGGTATTTAATGTCCAGACTCCTCAAGACGTCGGTCAGAGGTTTCAAGAGCCTCTGCTGCTGGAGCGTGTGCCAGGATAGGTCCTGAAATATCTCCAAACGGTGCCCCTCGAACTCAAGCTGCCATAGGGCTCTAGCCGCAATAAAGATGTCCTCCTTTTCAGAATAATAATGGAGTCGACAAATGACATCCCGTGGTGCATCCGTGCGCCCCCCCCCCCCCCCGGCCGGGGGGGCCGGTGGGCCTCGCCCCCCCTGGGTCGGAGGGTCCGATTGGCCCGGTCGAAGAGTATAGCAGTCTCCAGGTCGCGATTCAGCAACTGATTAAAAGCCCTGGTTAAAGCTGCTATGAGCTCCGGGGCTTGAATAGTTTCTGGAAGTCCCTTTATGCGGAGGTTATTACGCCTACCACGGTTATCCATGTCGTCCAATCTGGAGCGTAGGGCATTAATTTCCAGGGCTTGCTGGCGCACGACATCTGCAAGAGTATGTTCGTAGGAGCTAGCAGACTCATCTCGCTCCTCCAGAGTCACCAGCCGGTGCGTTACAGTAGTTAAGTCCTCTTTCAAGGGGTCCAACTTAGAGGCCACCTATTCCTGAAGCCGCTGCTCCTGCGCTAAGAAGTCCTGCTTGGTAGGCATAGTCTCCAATCTTTGCAGGATAGCTTCCAGTCCGAGCTTGTTTTCGCAACCGGCAGGGGTCGGCTCAGAGCCACGGCAGGGGAGGGGCGGCGAAGAGTCCTCTTCCATGTCCGATGGAGCCGGAGAAGATGGGACCGGCGGAGATACCGTACCCTGCTGGGAGCCCTGGGATATTAAGAAATTTCTAATGTCCCGCTTGGGTGTTGAAGGCGCAGCCCTGCGTCCGTCCTTTGGGTGGGGCGTCCTCCTATCCTTCCCCATGTAGAAGGTGGTTAGTAGTTATAATATTATATCATAGCGAAGGGTCAGCAGTGTGTCAGGTCATATCCCACGGTTCCCCCCCAGGAGGAGGAGGTTCAAAGGAAAGACATCACAGGGGAGAGGCACACAGAGAGAGAGACAGTCCAAGTCCCATATATTGAGGTTAGGATTTAAAACCCTGGCAATTTAGTATGCTTTGCAGCCAGCAGGTGGCGCTGGAGTGCTGTGCAATATTGTAGTTATGCACTGGCAAGTGGAAGAAATACAGCAGTAGATGGATGTAGGGCTGGTTATAGAGGACAAATAAACTGGGGAATGAGTAGCCTTGGCATGCAGTGGTGCCCTGTGTGACAAGGAAGGAAAGGGAAGAAAGGGGGAATGGGGGAGCAGTGGGGTATCTAGGGACACAGGGTGGCCTCAGGGCAAGTTCCAGCACGATGGTCCTGTAATGGTGATGCCTATGGTCTTCTGGTTGCCTGATACTGGGACTATGTGCCTGTAGGGGCTCAACAGCAGAGGGTCAGAAGGCATCTGGCTAGTAGCCAAACATTCACTGGAGATAGCCACATACAAAGTCCATAAGAGCATAAAACTTGAGACCCGCAGGTGTCCGAACTTGATGCCCTCCGGGGATCCCCCCTGCCAGAGCAGATGGTGATACACTGTAATGTCTAATATGGCACCCCTTACCCAGCCTTATGCCTGCCTGGAGCTGGGAGGATCTCACCCTCTGCCTTAGCTGCCGTGGTCCAGGAAGACTGCAAGCAATGGAGAGAAGGCTCTCATGTGATCCCCCAGGCAGGTAGTGTATGGAGGGGGGAGTTGCAAAAGGTGGCAAGCAACGCTGGCTCCAAGTTCAGGAAGGCAGTCTCAGCAGGGTGTTAAGGGCTCTCTAGGTAAGATGGCCTCCACAGCACTGAGTGGTCTGCCGTGTATCCGGGACAAGAAGGGGAGGGAAACTCACGTGGCAGGCACTCTCGTGTTGCCTGGTCTGTTGCAGGCAGGCTCCGGTATAGTACGATGGCGTCTGTCCTCGCTACCGCCATAAAGGACAAGGTGGGGGTGGACCCCCGAGCAATCCGGCTCTCCGGCGTAATCTGGAGCCAGGTAAGGGCAGCTGTTGCTGGCGGGATCCCACGTGGAGACCCAGAGGTAGCGGAGGCGGCGTCTGGTCCCCGAGCGTCCAGGAGTGCCGTTAGAAGACCGTCCGACACCAGAGGTGTCAGCAGCCGGATCCAGACAGTGGCTGCAGGTCACCAAGGATTCCTCCGGGGGCCTTAGTTAACTTTTAATACATGTAATGTGTATATGTTTTACAAATTTAATTGAACAACATTACTATTATATATTAATTTTTAATGATAATTTTATAATAAAGCTATGGTAAATGTTGTAATGCCATAACAAATAGTAGATTTATGTAATAAATTCATAAATTTCGCATTAATAAAATATAGCACTTTTTTTATCTTAACTACATAGTAACTAACAATAATTGTAGGTATTATTCAATAAAATGTGGAACTGAAGAGTGATTTAATATAGCTGTGATAGTTTATTACACATATTTTAAACATGTCATAATATAATTTTTTTAAATGTATTTATTTCAGATGTGTGGTTGCTAAGAGCAACATGTACATAGTTTATAAAAATATTAGTTATGTGACTATGAATAGGAACATATTCACCAAGCTTTGTTCGTTGTAATGCAATTTAAAATATCTGCTCTTTGACTTTAATGCACCTACATGAAATCGTGAATAAAAATATTGTATCATATGAACGATATCGTATCTGCGTTTACAATATATTAAATGTACACAAGTGGCATCACTCACAGTTCAGTGTCTCTGTACAGGGACAGTGACAAACGTTAATTCGGTTACCTGCGATTTTTTAACACCTAAAATGAACACACATGAAATCGGTCTGACAGAATCGTGATCTTATGGACGATTTGGTCTCTGAGCATCAAAGTTAGCTAATGCACACATTTGCAATCACTCAGAGTTCATTGAGTCTGTACAGGGACAGTGACAAATGTTAATTCGGTTACCTGCAATTTTTTAAGTTTGTGTGAATTTATAGAAATACATGAAATTATGAAACTCTTAAATACTTAAGTTAGGAAAACATCTAATGTAAAGCTTTGTAAAGGGTAATATGGATAGAATTTTATGTAAATATTTAGTGATGTTACATTTTAACAACTATACAGATGTTGGAAGCTGCTTTAATATAATACATAAGATTGATAAGCCTACAATAATTTATTTAAACATCACATGTGATATACAGGCGCCATGTGTTTGATAATTGATTAATTATTTTATTTAAATGTCTGCGCTGTACAATGCTTTCTTTCATGTAACACTTTTATTTCCATTGGCTAGCAGAAACCTGACAATATGCATAATTTGCATAGCTCCTGTATAAAAGGAGAGGCACTCAGGAGAAAAATCAGAATCGATCCTATCTCTTTGGAGTGGAGACTTTCTTAACATTCGATCTTTGGATTGGAGACATTATTTATAATTGTGGATATCTACATTTTTGGATTTGAATTATTCTTCTGATTCCTTGGAGACTGTTTACCTGGGAATAGCGATCATCTATACCTTGGATCACTGTATACCTTGGACTTCAGAACATACTTTTTGTATTTTACATACTTTTTCCATTTGGATTGTGATTTATTTTTTTGTGTGCTTATTATTACATTATTATAAGAAGCATGGCCGAATATGTCATCAAACTTGTTCCATCAAGAAAAGGACAAATGCAGCTGAATATTAATGGATTTTTATTCAGCAAAAACAAACAAGTTGCAGACGTTGTCTATTGGGCATGTGTGGAAAAAGCAAGATTCGGGTGTCCAGTAAGAGCAACAACTGACATCGTCAACGGGGAACATGTACTGAGGACAACTGCAGTTAGACCACGTTCATTTCCCAGAACCTCAAAAGACTGTGATACTGGAAGCCAGAGCTACTTTAAAGCGAAAAGCCATAGAGACGAGACAGTCTCCAGCACAAATAATTCAAAATGTGCAGACTTCACTACCTTCTACAAGTGCTGCTCACTTGCCAAACAGAGAGAATATGCGACAAATAATAAGAAAGGCAAGGAGACAGAAAGGTCCAGCAGAACCAACTTGTCTGGCTGACATTGATGTTCCAGAACATTTGAGAAAGATTGACGGAACACAATTTT
>WWET01005623.1:41561-55333 GCA_011038615.1 Limnodynastes dumerilii
TCCTTTCCTTCCCCCCCCAGTATTCCCCATGATATGCCTCCAGTTCCCCTCCTTCCCCCCAGTATTCCCTATAATATGCCTCCAGTTACCCTCCTTCCCTCCCCAGTATTCCCCATAATGTGCCTCCAACCTCCCCTCTTTTTACTTACCTGTTTCTTTCCTCCTCTGCGGTGTTCTTTCTGCAGACAGGAAGTGCTTATACAGGAAGTTCCTGTATGAGCTGCTACAGCTGTGAGCAATGTTCTGTAACTACTGCAGCAGCTCATACAGGAACTTCTGTATGAGTGCTGCCATGCTGGGTAGGCGCCAGACATGCCCTCGCTCCCCGCTATACAGATTGGCAGTGTTTATACAGGAGAATGTATGGACGCTGCCAATCTGTATAGTGGGGTGCGGGGAAATGTCCGGCGCCTATCCAGTATGGCGCCGGGATGCACTGCATCTCCTCGCGGATCGGGTCGCGCCGGCCCTGATCCCACAGCATAATATCAAGAATACAACACACAACTCAGGTATGGCCATGGGTAGGTATGATGCAAGACACCAAGTCACTACGTCTGAATCTAATAGCCTTCTCTTCTTAACGCAAGACACCAAGTCACTACGTTTGAGCAAGTAGATCTTCTCCCCCTCTAGCGTGTGTTACAACTCACATGCGTAAACAGTGCATAGCCATGCCTGAACACGTAGGCCATTACTAAAATACACCGAGATTAACAGACCAAAAACCTGATGTGCGTTTTAAATTAACCGCACGCAAGTAAAGAATGCTAACACAAACCATTAACCATCCAATCCTCAAAGTGTCCGGCTTCGATGAGGGCTTAACCACTTATTTCCGACCAAGGTACTGTCATGGCTTGAACAACAGACCCACAAAAGGGCCCAAAAACACCAATAAAACCAACTATATCACCTTTTGCGTATCAAACGCAAAATCCGTCTCTTTTGGTACAATTTAACCATACACAATATAGCAAATACTACTAAACAGTAATACATATTGCAATAGTAACGTGCTCTGCACTAGTATTACATACAACAATTCACACACTATATTGCAATGCACCGTGCTCTCAAATCACACACAATAATCTTGACAAAATACAAACAAACTTTTATACAAATTTCCAAACTATGGCAGCTTAACAACTCCCTTTTATGGGGGCGTGGCTTGCTGTCAGTCGAGAGCGGTCGCGCATCGGACGAGCTCCTGGGCCAGAACCCTATTTTCTCAGCATTTGGGGGTTCCAGCTGCTTCTCATCTCCCTGCAGTGTGCCCCACGAGCTTCGGAGTGTACCCCGCGACGATCGGGTGAGCTGCGGGAGGTCGCGAGAGTCCCGGCCGGCTGCAGGGCCTAAGGGCCTTTCCCTTCGGTGAGGCCGCGGCGGAGGCTCCGGTTGGAGGACAGGGAGAGCGACACATGCATCAGCGCGGCGGGTCCCAGCTTTTCCACTACGGCCCTCAAGCCGACTAACCCGCTTGGCTGCACCATCGGATCGCGGTAGTGGACGCCTGCAGGTGCTGGAGCACTTTCACTGGCGGGAGACGGGCGCCATCTTGCTTCCCCTACGCCGGACGACAAGGAGAGGCCAGGTCTCACAGAGCTCTGCAGGATCTCACTCCCTGTCGCCAGCAACACAGTACAGCGGTGTGCCTCTTGTGAGTACTCCTAGCCCAGCTCCACCTTGCAGCAGTACAGGGATTACTATGGCCTGTGTCACCCTGTGAGCCCTGGCATAGTGAACACAACTTTCCACTGCAGTAGCATTGGGCTATTCCTCATACAGCCACCCTGCTCCCAAACAGTGCAAATTCTTGAGGTCACCTGTCCAGCTTCAGCTCCACAACAGGGGGGATCATTGGGGCCACTCCTGGGGTTCCTCCACACCTCACAAACCTTGGCATGGCCTGAGGCTCAATTGTGTGTCTTTTGTAGTTGGAAGTCAAATCCCACAGCCCACAAAGCCAAATACCGTCAGGTTCTCCCTGCTATAGGATCAGTGGTTCTCTACTATCGGCCACAACTGATTCCCTAGAACCAAGATGGACACCTAACATGGCCGTCTCCACCACCTAATGGGGGAAAGCAACTTCCAGCACATGCTACGATCACGCTACGTGTGACCTAACTAACTGATGTGACCACTCCAACATGCCTGAGCCATAAGTCAAGCGTCTGGACAACACCTTGCTCGGACCTCTCCCCGGTGTATTCCTCCAATTCTCCTCATTTCCCACTGTTTACCCCCGAAGCCTGCTGATGGGAAAAAGGCTCAACACCAGAAAGAGCTCCAGGTCTACCCCAGAGTCACCGCGCCAACCCGGTTTGCTCCAATACCTAACTAACACGCCGGGGACTTCAGCGGCCCCTCCGGCCTCCTCGTCTGAACCTCCAAGCCCATCAGATACCACAACCATGGCCTCGGGGTCTGACCCTTCTAACTTACCAGGCAACGATGTACAAACTATCTTACAACGACTGGAGGCTCTCAATCATTTGCCAACCAAGCAGGATCTGCAGGCCTTGGAGCAGCGCCTACAAGCCCAAATCGGCGCTCAAATATCTACGCTTCAGGCCGACATCTCCCAGATATCCACCAGAATGGACACGGTTGAGTCTACCCTGGAAGACCATGCAGCTAGCTCTAACTGCCTCCTTCAAACGGTCGACAACCACGCAATGGCCATCCAAGACATACAAAGCAGATTGGACGACATTGACAATAGGGGGAGAAGAAACAACTTACGGATCAGGGGAATCCCGGAAGATGTGCCACAGCTGGGCCTAGTGGATGCCCTCACTTGCATCTTCAATGGGGTGCTTGGGGCGGACCCCAATGCGGTGATCGACTTCGACAGGGCACACCGAGCACTAAGACCTAGGGGGCCCCCTACCGAGGCCCCAAGGGATGTAATTTGCCGGCTCCATTATTACCGGGTAAAAGAGGCCATTTCCCAGAAAGCAAGAGGTCAGAGCAATCTGGAATTTAATGGCCATAAAATTCAAATCTTCCAAGACTTATCGTGGCATACGCTGCAGCAGAGGAGAATGCTGAAACCTATTGCCGACCTGCTTCGAGCTAAAAATATCAGGTTCCGATGGGGGTTCCCGGTGAGCATCCAAGCCCACATGGATAATAAAATGGTCATCCTACGTTCCCCGGACGACCTCTCCTCCTTCTGCACTGCCTTGAGCCTCGAGAGTCCACCCCTAGAAGAATGGAAACGCTCCTTCACAGCTCTATCTACAACAGCAACCCCGTTACACGATGGCGGATGGCAAGTCCAGCAGAACCGGCGGAGAAAGCGGGGACCTCACACGGGCCATACATCTCCTACGCACTCCACTTGATCAACCGGCTTGAGGACTGTCCTTTCTTTAAGCCCCTCCCCGACTACGTGTGTCAGCGCGAACTCTTTCTGCGGGCGCTGTCCCGTTTTGTCCTTGTGGAGGCGGACTGGCGGAACACTCTATGCTGGGACTCTCAACAGTTCGACCCCTCCACATGGGACCTTGGAACTGGATGATCCCCTCTACCCGGCTCAGATCGTCAGACAGGTTAATTAAGCAAATTAAGGTTTAGAAGAGTTAAGGATAACTCAGGATAGGTTCTGAAATGATATTTAGTTATGTCAGTTACTATAGTATATTAACTGTTTAGGCTCAGCAGTTTAGGCCTTAGAGAAATTTTCTTACTCTATGTTTATGTGTTAGGCCTAGGTTTTGTTTTTTAGGTCATATTAAGCATGTTTAGTATGTTTTCATGCATCGTTACACTTAGTGTGCATATTGTATACATCAGTTCATGTATAGCTTTCAGTATGTGTTGGTTTTGCAACTACCCCAGTACCTAACACCCGCAACCATACAATCCGCGTTGGGCTCTAAAAGCAGCCCCCGCGCCAGGTGCGGATCGACGCTGTTGTCATTGCTGACAAAATTTCTTGTATCAATGTCAACGCGTTTTGGGGCGGCACCGTCCGCCCACAAATTGTTTTGTGCTTCTTGTACTGAACATGCTCTTTTTGTCTCACCTACACCACTCCTTACCCTCACCCCCTCCTCCTTATGTGTGTTCCCCAACCCCCCCACTCCCAAAAGGCGAAGTCTCCCATCTCCCAGTAAGGCTTACCATCTCATTGTATCCATCTTTCCTGCTGGTCTCATTGGCAGAATAAACTCTATTGCAACCCATGATGGCCTCCCCCACAGATAGCATTAAGCTCCTTTCCCTGAATGTCCAGGGTCTCAATCTTCCAGAAAAGAGGTCGACCACTTTGAATTTCCTCAAGTCAGAGGCCATAGATGTGGCGTTCCTCCAAGAAACCCATTTCCATAAAATCAAAGCTCCCAAACTTAGTAATGCATTATACCCTTCCACATACTTTAATAATTTTTCGGGTGGTAAATCACGTGGAGTGGCCATTCTCATTTCCAAGCGCATCCCTTTCACAGAGAGCGGATCGTTCAGTCTGGGGGACGGCAGGGGTATAGTGGTAAAGGGACAAATTTTTGGGACTACGTATACCTTTGCCAATCTGTATTCGCCAAATTCTAATCAGTGCAACTTTCTAACTCAGGCTCTGGAGCGAATAGAGCAGCTGAGGGAGGGCATCCTGGTACTGGGCGGGGACCTCAATTGGGCTCTAGACCCGCGTCTGGACTCCACTTCGGGGGCTCCAAAAAACTCACAGAGAGAATTACGTAGAATGCGCCAAGTGCTCCACGATCACCAGATGACCGACTTATGGCGCTTATCGCACCCCAGTGATAGGGACTACACCTATTATTCTCACAGATACACCTCGTACTCCAGGATAGACTATCTCTTCCTGCCCCACTCTTCCTTACACCTATTGCGACAGTCCTCCATTGGCAACATTACCTGGTCAGATCATGCCCCCGTCTTTGCAACAATTGCTTTGGATAGGGAACGTAGAACAGAATGGACATGGTGTTTTAATGAGCTGCTGACCCAAGACCCCCACACCAAAACGGAATTGGAGAGAGCCATTGACCTGTACCTTGCAACCAACGATAACGGGGAAACCTCGCACATAACCCTATGGGAAGCACATAAGTGTGTTATAAGAGGTCGGTGCATCCAACTGGGGTCTTACCTCAAACGCCAAAGGGAAACGCAAAAAATTAAACTTTTAGACCGTATCAAGGAACTTGAAGGGGCTCATAAAAGAGAAGGTAGGACGGATATACTAGCAGATCTTACGAAGGCTAGGTCGGACCTTAAAGCGCTGCTTAACTTGAAGGCGAGATGTGAGCTCAGGCGGTGTAGGGCCCGTTATTACCAGTGGGCTAATAAACCCAGTAAAATGCTAGCGAGAGCGCTGCGGTCACAGCGGGCATCAACCTTTATTCAGAGTGTCAGAGACACATCCGGTCATTTACACGCTGTGGATAAACAAATAGCAAAAGTATTTAATGAATACTACACTAAACTCTATAACCTGCCTCCACACCCTGAGCTGCGTAATGAGTTGACAAAAGCCTCACAGATCAGGGATTACCTATCCGAATGCGCCTTCCCCACCCTTAAATCGCCAGAGAGGGACTTCTTAGAGACTCCGTTCACCATGGAGGAACTAGAAAGGGCGGTTAAACAGCTCCCACATGGGAAAAGCCCAGGCCCTGACGGGTTCACTGCGCCCTATTTCAAACAATTCAAACACAAACTGCTCCCCATGATGCTTAAAGCATTCAACGACATTTCGGAGACCAGAGGGTTCAGCAAACAGTCCCTAGCAGCCCACATAACAGTTCTCCCCAAACCGGGCAAAGACCCTTCTCAGTGTTCCAGCTACCGCCCAATCTCCCTGTTAAATATAGACCTCAAATTATATGCGAAGCTACTTAGTAACCGATTAAACTTGATCCTCCCCTCGCTAGTCCACTCTGACCAAGTGGGGTTCGTCCCTGGCAGAGAAGCTCGTGACAATACCACTAAACTGATAAACCTCATTCATCTAGCCAAACAACGAAACATACCATTAACCATACTCTCCTTAGACGCCGAGAAGGCATTCGACAGAATAGATTGGGATTTTCTGTCGGGTGTCTTGCAACACCTATCCCTAGGACCTCTAGGCTACCATAGAATCATGGCCCTTTATAGCTGTCCATCGGCTAGAATCAAGATTAATGGGGGGCTCTCCACTTCATTCGGGATCACTAATGGTACGAGACAAGGGTGCCCATTGTCCCCTTTACTTTTTGTTTTGTGTATGGAGGCTCTGGCATGTACCCTTCGCCTACATTCGGACATATCGGGCATAAAGGTAGGGGAGTGTGAATATAAGGTTTCTCTCTTTGCAGATGACCTATTACTCACCATAACAAACCCGGTGATCTCCCTCCCTGTCCTAGTGTCAACCCTCCACCGCTTTGGTAAGCTGTCCCAATTCAAAATCAACACAGATAAATCAGCAATACTTGGTATTAACATACCCGATGGTGTAAGATCAGGCCTCGTTCAGGCCTTTCCCTTCAAATGGCAGGACAAAAATCTAAAATACTTAGGCATCCATCTCACGCCAGACCCTATAGACCTCTATACCAACAACTTCCCACCTTTGATGCTGGAGATTGAAAATAACCTGAAAGGGTGGGCGCCCAAACAATTCTCCTGGTTAGGCCGGGTGAACATAATTAAAATGAATATTCTTCCCCGCTTACTTTTCCTCTTCCAAACGCTCCCCATCATGATTCCACGCCTCTTCTTTAAGAATCTCCAAGCTCTGATTAGGAACTTTGTGTGGCAGGGGAAAAGGCCCCGCTGCAAAAATGATATCCTCCATAGGAGCAAGCAGTCGGGGGGTCTGGGCCTTCCATTCCTACAGGGCTATTACTGGGCAGCCGCCCTTTCCAGAGTGGTCGAGTGGACGAGACAGAGACAGGACAAACAGTGGATTGCGCTTGAAAACCATTTCTCTGATATCCCGTTACAGGTGCTCCCATGGCTCTCTGCAATTCCTTCCCCCACACACCCCACTATTCTCCCAACTATTACCTGTTGGAAGCGCATGCGAGCCAGGACGAACCTTTCCTCGCCATACTCACCTCTCACTCCACTTACTCATAATCCAGACTTCCCGTTAGGCCTCACGAAAGCTCCACTTTCCAGGTTCACGGCGGCGGGTTGTCACAGGGCAGGCCAGTTGGTAACTTCAGATGGGGTTCTTTCATTCTCGGAAGCTAAAGAACAGTTCGCACTACTCCAGAACGATTTTTGGATCTTTCTTAGTCTTCGGCATTTTCTGACACATTCTGCACCTAGGGAGACGTGGAAGAGACCCCTGACCCCGTTTGAGCAACTATGCACCGCACAAAACACACCCACCCATTTACTGTCAACAATGTACAAACTGCTCCTTGACCATCTATTTAACTCACCCATGCGTTACATGGATGAATGGAGTAGGGACCTTGCGCTGACTGGTGACACAGACATCTGGGAAAAAATTTTTAGGTTGACACACCAATGCTCACGCAGTCTGACGATGGTGGAGACCCAATTCAAGATTCTGACCCGTTGGTACAGGGTGCCCTCTCTCATCCACCGCATGATTCCGACATACTCCGACCAATGCTGGAGGTGTCAATCCGCGGTTGGGACTTTTATGCATATTTGGTGGGAGTGCAACAAAATTGCGCAATATTGGGAGAACGTTCGAGTAATTGCACAAAAAATAACGTCGATAGCGATACCGACAAGCCCAGAATTTTGGCTCTTATCCTATACGGATGTGCCCTTAAAGCATTATAAAAAATCGCTCCTCAAACATTTGAATAATGCAGCAAAAGCGGTTATTCCCTTGCGATGGAAGTCAGCTAGTCCCCCATCGCTGAAAGACTGGTTTGGCCGAATTGATATCTACTGTGAAATGGATGAGCTCATTTTGGCTTCTGAGACTAAGAATCAGGAATTTGTCACAACTTGGTCTCCTTGGCTACAATTCAAACATACACCTGACTTTCTAACATTAATGGCAGATGTCACATAGCCACAGCATATGAGCATGAGCGATGGGACTTTAAGGATATTCACACAAAGGAAAGCATTTTGGGAATATCTAGAACTCATTAGTCACACAGGAAAATAACCCACACAAAGCTAGGGGAAGAATGGTAGCATTCCCAAATCAGTAACCTCCCTACCCCGTTCCTTGACCCCCCCCCTTTTTTCTTCCTACCCTCTGTTCGTCACACCCATTCACCTCTCCCAAAAACCCCTTCTTCACAACTTTCTGAGAAGTCTTGTTGGTGAAGGATGCTAAGCGGATTGGTTTGTTTGTCGGCACTTTCATTATGACAACTCGCATTTAATAACTTTGCTATAAGCCGACTTAGCAAGCAATTGAAGATGTTACGCAACAAACAGATACTTGTATTGATGTATTTGCTCTTATTTGTATCTTCGATTGTACTGGATGTCTATACCTTCCTGACATTGTATTTGAAAATGAAACTGTATAAATAAAGAATTTACAACAACTCCCTTTTATAATACAGCAAAATAACCTTAAACTATGGTAATCTGATTGAAAAATCTGTGTATACACATATGCGCTTGCTATGTAACTTGAAAACAGTTTGCTGTATGTAAAAGAACACTACTTTGAAAAACACTGTGCTTTGAAAAACACCCAATTTAAACATCCCCAAATTCACAGTTCAATTTCCGTCTATTAGCAAATGGCGATTGACTAACACAAATAAGATAATACAAAATATAATACTTTCTAACTTACCCACTCTTTTGTTAGTCAGTCGCAATATGCGTACATCAGCGATAAGTCCTCCGCTCTGAGCCCCCACGCTGTGAGATACCATTCTCACTTTACAGCGAATATTAACATAAATACGCATTTTAATATAAACGTACGCATTACTTAGTTATGAAATCAGCACTGGGAATATGGAAATATCGTTGAATAATTAGTTGACCACGCACATGGTTCACACGTGACTGCGTGCTTACGTATGTCGTCATGTGAGCACGCACAGTAGCTACACCTGATTGCATATTCACGAACATTTCTCACCGTGCGTATTCTTTTATTCCTATTTATTCGCACGCAAAAGACTTTAATATTGTTGCTTTAAAAGGATCTTTATTTTATTGCTATATGGCTCTATTTTAATTTCCACAGATGGATGGCAGAATGGGAGACTTAGGGCTAGGCTGCAGGGAGGGGATGGAACTTAGAAGGGTAGACTTAGGGTTGGGCTGCAGGGAGGGGATGGATCGCAGAAGGGGAGACTTAGGATTAGGCTGCAGGGAGGGGATGGATCGCAGAAGGGGAGACTTAGGGTTTGGCTGTGGGGTGGGGATGCATACTTAGGGTTTAGGTAGGGAAGGGAGAGTTAGGTTAGTGGAAGTCGAGGGTTAGAGTAAGAATTAGCATAAGGTTTGGGTTGAGGAAGTTTAGGGTTTGGCTGAGGGGAGGGAACGGATCTTAGAAGGGGAGACTTAGGGTTAGGCTGCAGGGAGGGGATGGATCGCAGAAGGGGAGACTTAGGGTTAGGCAGCAGGGAGGTGATGGATCGCAGAAGGGGAGACTTAGGGTTTGGCTGTGGGGTGGGGATGCATACTTAGGGTTTAGGTAGGGAAGGGAGAGTTAGGTTAGTGGAAGTCGAGGGTTAGAGTAAGAATTAGCATAAGGTTTGGGTTAAGTTTAGGGTTTGGCTGAGGGGAGGGAACGGATCTTAGAAGGGGAGACTTAGTGTTAGGTTAATGGAAGGGGAGGGCTAGGGTAATTAGTTTAAGGGTTGGGGTAGGGGAAACAATTGTCACCTACAGGAGATGCCTAGACACTGGGCAGGTGAGCTTAACCCAATATAGCTATATTGTGAACTAAACCTCTTTTTTATGTATTTGCTGACACATATTGTTACATAATGTTTGTTTGGAGCACCAGACTTCTCTTTTGTTCCTTGTAGTTACACAGTGGTCACTTTGCTCCTTGGCTGCACCTCTTCATTTATATATGCACTTGCACACATTTCATATATTGAATTAGAAGCGCAGTTTATGTATTCTTGTTACTGGCTCGTATTCAGAGATCCGTTTTCATGGCCAGTTCCGTGAGTATTTCTAGGTACTTTTCAACTGAGCATGCGTAGTAACTTTATTTACGCAATTGACATTGATAATACAAACAAAAGTTACGGACGGACCTGCGAATCGCACATGGATACATACGTCTGGATATGCAACAGAAAATACGCATGGGAGAATTTAAATAAAAATGGGCAGTGAGAGGCATTTAAATGAAGGAAAGTGGGCGCGATTATCAAGATACGCACGGACGGAGGACATATATGCACGGAATTCCACATGGAAAGTTACAGCTGGTCTATGGAGGCGTAAGTCTCTGAGAGCACGGATTAGCAAGGGGAGTGACTGGGGTTTTGGTGGGTGTTGCTTGCTTTGTCCGTGCGTATATATGCGGACCGATCGGGACAGGGATCTCTGAATATGGCTCACTGTTACTAGTTTTGCTTGGGAACCTGACCCCTCCCCAAAATGGCAGCTGCACACTGTTCAAATGCAAGAGTGTCTTAATACAGACCTCCTGAGTACACATATAGCAAATGGATAGGGACTCACCTACAGGAGGTGTCTTAAGCAGGTGAGCTTAACCCAATATAGCTATATTGTGAACTATACCTCCTTTTTATGTATGTGCTGACACATAGTGTTATATAATGTTTGTTTGGAGCGCCGGACCTCTCTTTTGTTCCTTGTAGTTACACAGTGGTCATTTTGGTCCTTGGCTGCACCTCTTCATTTATATATGCACTTGCACACATTTCATATATTGAATTAGAAGTGCCGCCTATGTTTTCTTGTTACTGTTACTAGTTCTGCTTGGGAGCCTGACCCCTACCCAAAATGGCCTCTGCGCACTGTTCAAATGCAGGAGTATCTTAATACAGACCTCCTGAGTACACATATAGTAAATGGATAGGGACTCAACCCAATATAGCTATATTGTGAACTAAACCTCCTTTTTATGTATGTGCTGACCCATAGTGTTATATAATGTTTGTTTGGAGCACCGAACCTCTCTTTTGTTTCTTTCACATTATGGTTAACAGAGTATAGTATCCATGTAAGCATCATAAAACACAATCTTCTAACAACAATTAAATAAAGCAAATCATAGTCACTACTATACAATACAAATAGCCTCCTAGTCTCCATTATACAATTCTACCTTCATCCTAATCACTGCCACACTGTGCTAGGAACACTTTTAAATATATTTATTACTGACCTTGGTGATGGTTTAGAGAGCAAAGTTTCCATTTTTGCAGATGACACTAAACTATGTAAGGTAATAGAATCTGAGCAAGATGTAGCTTTTTTGCAGAGGGACTTGAATAAACTGGAGGATTGGGGGGCCAAAGGGAAGATGAGGTTTAACATAGATAAATGTAAGATTATGCATTTAGGGATCAAAAACAAGCATGCAATCTATAGATTCAATGTGGTATATTTAGGTAATCTTTAATGGTGAAGGATTTGGGAGTGCTCGTGGAAAACTGACTTAGCAATAGTACTCAATTTCAACCAGCAGCTGCAAGTGCCAATAAAGTATTAGCATGCATAAAAAGGGGCATAGATGCAAGGGAGGCAGTGTAATTTTGCCACTATATAAATCATTGGTAAGGCCTAATTTCGAACACGGAGTTCAGTTCTGGGCACCAATCCATAAAAAAGACATTTTAGAACAAGAAAGGGTTTAGAGAAGGGCGACAAAATTGATAAAGTCTAAGGAGCCATTGAGCTATGAGGAATGGCTAGCTAGTGTCACAACTTTATTTTGGGGGACAGGATGAGAACTTAGCCCTCCCACTGGCTCCCCATCTCATCTTGGTGCGCCCCCCATTAGGTATTAAGTGTATTTGTGATACCGCCAAAGGGGCGTGGCTAAACCATTGTGGGCGTGGTCAACCATCATGTCTGCAGCCACCCAGTACTTGGATCATGTCTCCAGCCTCAGTATTCCCCATCATGTGCCACCAGCCCCCTCCCCCAGTACTCTCTGCCTGACATGCACGTTTTATGGTCCTCTAATGTGTAAGCTGGTCTGTGTGTGGTAAAGTAAGTGAGTTGACTTCTGCTCACATAGCCCCTTTCACAGACATACAGTATACATTGATCCATGCTGGAACTAAATAGTCATAATTTTTTTTTATTTTTTTTACATTAATTATCTGCATTACATTTGCATTTATGGATGTCTTTGCACATATTTTAAAGTTTTGATACAAATCTTAACTACTACAACTATCTCACTATTGGGACAAATATCATTTGAGTGTCAAATTCAACACTCTTTTAACCATTAAGAGCAAAATACACATTTGTAACCACAATACAAAGGAAGCCGAGGCTTAAAGTTAACACTTACCATGCCGCTACCAATCAAGTCCGCATCCGAGCATTTCCGCATCACAGCTGTCGGTCGGAAGCCCATTAATATCAGGAAATGATGGCCAAATGGCATCAGCAATCATGGCAACCCAAGAAAACAGCTGGTACACAAGAGCCATGTTGTCAGTGTCCATAGAAATCGTCACCCAGGTTTTTCAATACATACTCCTTGTGTTGTCTCCAGGATTCTAATAACCCCCTCATGTCTCCCCAGTTTCCAATAGTTCCCCTCATGTCTCACCAGTTTACAATAATCCCCTGATGTCTCCCCAGCTTCCAATAACCTCCCTCATGTCTCCTCTCAGCCTCCAAATAATCCCCCTCATGTCTCCCCAGTTTCCAATAATCCCTCTTATGTCTCCCCATCTTCCACTAATCAAGTCAATAGCTTTGACATGTGTTTTTCTGTTAAAAAAAATAATGTGAAGCATCATTATATACCTTATCATGCAGACGCATATAGTACTATAAGGCACAGCATGGCCATGTGTTTGTGGCCATGATGAGCCTTATAGTACTATAAGTGTCAGCCTGAGAAGGGATAAAATTTTGCATACTATTGTGTAATGTGTACCTTAAAAAATAAACATTTCCCCCAATAAATAGAAAATAACTACATGAATAAACAATACATTTATAAACATTTAAACAATGTAATAAATGTGTCCCAGTATGTTTTATATAACTATAATGGTGGCCACCCTGTACTAACTAAATTTAAGCCAAATGTATAGTGTAAATGTTTGCAGTCATCTGTCTTGGGATGACTTGCATGTAGTTTTTATCGTCTTGCAAGCTGTTCTTGAAATGTTGATTGAAGATGCAGCTCATCTTGATTGCAGAGGATGGTCCGTTGATTGTAGATCTCCTTCTGCTTCTTGACAGAATGTCCTCTCGCTTCCTGGTCGGGGGTGCCGCTGCTAATTACCATTCGGTCACTAGAGGTCCCCCTTTTTTTTGTGTATTTGACGGCATAGACACTAGAGGCTGCATCCCTCGCTCCTTCCTCCGCTGCCAAATGCCAAAACCCCACGAGATCCAACGCAGGATTTGGAAGTTTGGCCTTGGTGACTTCCAAGGCGCGCACGGAGATCCGATCTCCGACAGAAGTCACTTTGTAAATCTGTCAAACACTGCGGTTAGGCAGTGCCCCTTATACAGTACACAGCCCTATACAGTACATAGCCCCATGTGGCAGCCCCTTATCACACAGCACGGCAGACAAACCCCCAGTAACCTCATCGTATGTCTTCAGCCCATTAGTATCCCCCATTATATGTCTCCAGCACCCCAGTATCACCCATCAT
>WWET01005624.1:49978-60350 GCA_011038615.1 Limnodynastes dumerilii
TGTCATCTCTAATACTATTATATTATTACACAGATACTGACCAGCTTTATTATCACACTGTTATTTATCACCTCTTATCTCTAATACTATTATATTATTATTATATTATTACACAGATACTGACCAGCGTTACTATCACACTGTTATTTATCACCTCTCATCTCTAATACTATTCTATTATTATTATATTATTACACAGATACTGACCAGCGTTACTATCACACTGTTATTTATCACCTCTCATTTCTAATACTTTTTTATTATTATTATTATTACACAGATACTGACCAGCATTACTATCACACTGTTATTTATCACCTCTCACCTCTAATACTATTATATTATTATTATATTATTACACATATACTGACCAGCGTTACTATGACACTGTTATTTATCACCTCTCATCTCTAATACTATTATATTATTATTATATTATTACACATATACTGACCAGCGTTACTATTACTATTACTGTTATTTAGACTTGTACTAGGAGACTTCACTTCTCATCTCTAATACGGTTTCCAACAAATAAATTTAGCCTCCCTATAAAATGGTTTTATTCCGCTGTAACTTTCTACCTGTTTTCCTCTTAATTACACACTCGGGATCTGGTTCATTGTGATTTTTCTATTAAATTGTCATTAGATATGTATCTATACATTAGGCATTTTTGTTTGCCCAGTATAATAGATTGCCAGTCTTAGTGACCATTAGGGATAAATACATTTTAATATAAACTAATGATAGAACTGTCGGCAGACTCTGGGAAATGACATAACACTTTCAGAATGTAAACAACAGTTCATGTGATAGTTTGAGCAACATGAAAATTCCAGTCATTCCTTCTCAGTAATGTGGAGTAATGGCTGGTGATTGTTTGTGTCCCTGTACTGTGAGATAATTGGTCAGATAAATGATCCAAAACTGGTGCATGATCTGAAAACGTTAACGATGAAATAACGATTGAAAATAATTACTGATGGGGCTGAAGATATTGGGGAGTATCCTGACTTAATTATGCAAGGGGACTCAAGTAATCCATTTGCGTATGTTACATCTGTGCATGCTCACGCCAGATGTTACGCATCAGATCGCATTGCGTGCGTAACGCTGTACCGTGCGCAATGTGATCCTTATGTTGGGGTGGTTTTCAGGCATACAGGATTGCTGAGGCGGTGCTGAGGAGTTCCGTGCGGATTTGTGTGTTTACAGACACGGATCAACACAGAAATCTTAAGGTTGTTCTATGGAAACTGTGCACTGCTGGATACGAGCCATTCTTTTTTTTACACTGTGGACCGTGTTTATACGTCCGGTAGTCCGCCTTCGGCCCTTGGTCAGCAACAGGTCTTGACTTCCTATCTGTTGCCATTTGAAGTGGGGACAGATCTGAAGTATTAATATAGGGTAAAGCTATTGGAACTCTGTGTGAATGATAATCTGCTATGTGCTGGCACGGATATGTATATATAGAGGTTGTCCACTATCGGATCTCCAATGGTGTTGCGTTTGAATGTTAGGATCTGGTCCAATGAGAAGCAACAAAGTATTCCTAGGAGTAAAGTTGGGTACACACTTTCCCCAACTCCTGACTATAGCCGGATAGCCGGGGAAATTGTGTAGTGTGTACATACTGCCCAATCCTCAGGCAGATCTTCTGACACGGCTGTGACATCTATGTAGGATTGGTAAAGCACTTATACACTTACCTGAGTGATGGCCGTGAGATTGACCACTGTTCCCTCACATCTTTTTTGACAGTGTTATAACATTGACCTCCACTTCTGATCGATGCTTGAGAACTTTACTAGGATGTGAGATCGACAGGTGACTTCTCAACAATGGGTTTAGGTTTAGGGTAAGGTTTGGGTTAGGGTTCGGGTTTGAGTTAGAGTTAGGTTTAGAGTTAAGATTGGGTTAGGGTAAGATAGGGTTTAGGGTTAGGGTTAGGTATAGGGGAAGATAAGGTTTAGAAATAGGGTTAGGTTTAGGTTTAGAGTTAGCGTTAGGCTTGGGTTAGGTTTAGGGATAGACTTGCTTAGCGTTAGGGTTAAGCTTGGGTTAGGGTTAGGGTTTGATTTAGGGTTAGAGTTAGAATTCGATTAGGGTTAGAATTAGGTTTAGAGTTTGTTTAGATTTAGGGTTAGGCTTATGTTTAGCTTTAGGATTAAGTTTAGGGTCAAGTTTAAGGTTAGGTTTGGGTTAGTGTTAGAATTAGGTTTACGGTTAGGTTTAGATTTAGGGTTAGGTTTAGGGTCAGGTTTAGGGATAGGTTTAGGTTTAGGGTTATAGTTAGAGATAGGCTGCGGATTAGTGTTAGAGTTGGATTTTTAGGCCCCGATTCACACCTAATAAGCTCAGGCTTCTTTTGTGCGTATATTGAGGCAGGTAGCTATTGGTGGTAGGTTTTTTTACGCAATGTGCACAGTAGTTAGGGACGGAGATCACGCACGAGCGGACTTCAAATCCACTGGTACTTACTCCAGTTAGAAGGAACGTGCCAAGGAGGACTTAGGAAAAAGTGAGGTAAAGTGGGTGGGGGGAGTCATATAATTAGCGTGGCCGGGCATGGGTAGGAATCTACGTGCGTATTTTCCCTGTTAAGGATGGAGAATACGCACAGTTATTTAAGGTAGCCAATGGCACCTAAAAATCGGGGAGTGTCGGGGGGGAGGGGACCGCATCAGACCTTGCATCCACACTATACAATTACCCAGCCCATTGGATGATTAATGACACTTGTATAGTGTATCCTCGGCTTCACAGGGTTACAGGGGTCAGTTTGTACTGAGATAACTGGAACCTGGTCCTTGGTTGTACAACTCTCTTGCCAACAAACTGAACCAGGACTTGGAAGCACTTTCAGCTCCACACACCTAGAGCAGAGATAAAGGCTTAACAAAGCACTGTGACAGATCAGCAGATAAGAGGACGACTACAGCCGTTACACCCAGTAACAACACAACACTGGTGACATACACTTACTCAGGAGGTCTGTGACAGACGCCATGTTATTGTAACTGCTGAACAGAGAGCTGGCCTGGCCGGACTTGCTATGCGCTTCTCCATATCCGGCTCCTGGACAGGGGAAACTAGATGGAGTAAGAGGAGAAGGGGAGCTCTCACTCACCTGGATCTAATGAATTCACTGACGATTAAAAAAATCATTTTTACAAAAAACAAATGGAAGGTCAGGATTGGTACCTGATGAAATGGATCATGTTGGAGGATCTGCCATATGTCCATAACACCAGCAGAAACACAATGGACAATTCATATAGAAATACATTCAGTACCTTGTTCCTCTGTCTGTCCCTCTTCTCTGTCCTGCTCCTGTGTCTCTCCCCGCTGCCCTCCACTGTGTCCCTCCGCTCTGTCCTGCTCCTGTGTCTCTCCTACTGCTCTCCTCTGTCTATCCCTCTACTTTGTCCTGCTCCTGTGTCTCTCTCGCTAATCTCCACTGTGTCCCTCTCCTATGTCCTGCTTCTGTGTCTCTCCCCACTGCTCTCTTCTGTCTATCCCTCTGCTCTGTCCTGCTCCTGTGTCTCTCCCTGCTGCTCTCCTCTCTCTGTCCTGCTTCTGTGTCTCTTCCTGCTGCTCTCCTCTGTGTATCCCTCTGCCCTGCCCTTCTCCTGTGTCTCTCCCTGTTGCTATCCTCTGTCTCTCCCTCTGCACTGTCCTGCTCCTGTGCCTCTTTCCTCACTGCTCTCCTCTCTCTGTCCCACTCCTGTGTATCTCCCGCTTCTCTCCTCTCTCTGTCCCTCTGCTTTGTCCTGCTGCTGTGTCTCCCCCCACTGCTCTCCTCTGTATATCCCTCTGCTCTGTCTCTTGTTTCCTGTGTCTTCCCGCTGCTCTCCTCTGTCTGTCCCTTTGTTCTGTCCTGCTGCTTTGTCTCTCCCTGCTGCTCTCCTCTGTCTGTCCCTCTGCTCTGTCCTGCTCCTGTGTCTTTCCCGCTGCTCTCCTCTGTCTGTCCCTCTGCTCTGTACTGCTCCTGTGTATCTCCTGCTGCTCTCCTCTGTCTATCCTTCAGCTCTGTCCTGCTCCTGTGTCTCCCCCGCTACTCTCCTTTGTCTATCCCTCTGCTTTGTCCTGCTCCTGTGTCTCTCCCGCTGCTCTCCTCTGTCTGTCCTGCTCCTGTGTCTCTCCTGATCTATCTCTCCATCTTGTCTTTTTGAGCTCTGTCCTGCTCCTGTGTCTCTCTCCCCACTGCTCTCTCTGGTCTCTAAGTAACTATTGCACAAGAATTTAGATCTTTTAAGGATCTCAGGATCTACTCAACCAATACCACACAGCAAATAGATATAATTCTGTTTATTCCTCTGATCTGTCCTGCTACTGTGTCTCCTCCCGCTGCTCTCCTCTGTCTATCCCTCTGCTCTGTCCTTCTTCTGTGTCTCTCTTGCTGCTCTCCTCTGTCTGTCCTGCTCCTGTGTCAACACCTGCTGCTCTCCTCTGTGTATCCCTCTGCCCTGCCCTGCTCCTGTGTCTCTCCCTGCTTCTCTCTTCTGTCTCTCCGTCTGCTCTGTCCTGCTCTTGTGCCTCTGCCCTTGCTGCTCTCCACTCTCTGTCCCTCTCCTGTGTCTCTCCCGCTTCTCTCCTCTGTCTATCCCTCTGCTCTTTCCTGCTCCTGTGTATCTCCCGCTGCTCTCCTCTGTCTATCCCTCTGCTCTGTCCTGCTCCTGTGTCTCCCTCGCTACTCTCCTCTGTCTATACCTCTGCTCTGTTATGGTCTTGTGTCTCTCCCGCTGCTCTCCTCTGTCTGTCCTGCTCCTGTGTCTCTCCTGATCTATCTCTCCATCTTGTCTTTTTGAGCTCTGTCCTGCTCCTGTGTCTCTCTCCTCACTGCTCTCTCTGGTCTCTAAGTAGCTATTGCACAAGAATTTAGATCCTTTAAGGATCTCAGGATCTACACAACCAATACCCTACATCAAATAGATATAATTCTGTTTATTCCTCTGCTCTGTCCTGCTACTGTGTCCCCCCGCTGCTCTCCTCTGTCTATCCCTCTACTCTAACCTGCTCTTGTGTCTCTCTCACTGCTCTCCACTGTGTCCCTCTCCTCTGTCCTGCTCCTGTGTCTCTCCTCGCTGCTCTCTTCTGTCTATCCCTCCGCTCTGTTCTGCTCCTGTGTCTCTCCTGCTGCACTCCTCTGTCTGTCCCTCTGCTCTGTCCTGCTCCTGTGTCTCCTGCTGCTCTCCTCTGTCTGTCCTGCTCCTGTGTCTCCACCTGCTGCTCTCCTCTGTGTATCCCTCTGCCCTGCCCTGCCCTGCTCCTGTGTCTCTCCCTGTTTCTCTCCTCTGTCTCTCCCTCTGCTCTGTCCTGCTCTTGTGCCTCTCCCCTCGCTGCTCTCCTCTCTCTGTCCCTCTCCCGTGTCTCTCCCGCTTCTCTCCTCTGTCTATCCCTCTGCTCTTTCCTGCTCCTGTGTATCTCCCGCTGCTCTCCTCTGTCTATCCCTCTGCTCTGTCCTGCTCCTGTGTCTCCCCCGCTACTCTCCTCTGTCTATACCTCTGCTCTGTTATGCTCCTGTGTCTCTCCCGCTGCTCTCTTCTATCTGTCCTGCTCCAGTGTCTCTCCTGATCTATCTCTCCATCTTGTCTTTTTGAGCTCTGTCCTGCTCCTGTGTCTCTCTCCCCACTGCTCTCTCTGGTCTCTAAGCACCTATTGCACAAGATTTTAGATCCTTTAAGGATCTCAGGATCTACTCAACCAATACCCCACAGCAAATAGTTATCATTCAAAAAGCTAACTTTTGCTTTTTGAATTATACTCCTTAAAAAGCAGAATTATGGGGAGGGGACATCTTAACCTTCCAAATGCCCAGACAGAGGATCATGATTCACAGCCTACAACAGAGATTGGCTTAGCCCAAAATCGATGGACTTTTGTCCAAAATAATGCATTTCCAAGGGGTACAGGGACGAGCTTCAGAGGATTGGGGCACATGTCTGTGAGATGATTTATGACTTTCAATATTGTGAGTTAAATGACAAGTTCACTTTAAAATCCCATAGCCCAACCACAAAACACAGCCTAACTATACCTCTTCATTTGACGTAGCAGATGCTGATTTTGTTATTGCACGTGTGTGTTCTGTAGATTACACCCTTATGACTCCCGATCATCACCACATTCACCTTGGACTTCCTGTGTGTCCTCTCTAGACTTAATCCCCCCCCTTGGAGACCTTGCTATCTGCTTCTACTGTTTCACTTTTTGGTCCTTCAGGATGATGTAGTTGGAGACCTGTGAAAGGAAAATGATTTAATGATGATGGAAACGACTCTCCTCCCTACACCTTGGGACATGTTAATCGTCCTCTCCCCCAGAAAACTGAAGCAAGGGGCTATTTGTGCATATCCTAATTTGTAAATCTGCAAATGTACATTGCAGCAGCAAAAACCTTTTGTGTATGTCATAAACTTTTTCTAACCTTGTCTCAGTTACATGATAGAAAGCAGATACTATCCCCTAAGGGCTATTAGACAACATTACATTACACTTACTGCTCTGGTGTCACTGTAAGTTTGAAAAGCAAACTGATGCCCCATACACACTGTCCAATTCATTGGATAAAAGTATTTGATAGGACCGCTGGGTATGATGATTGGACAGTGTGTACACTGCATATGTCATACAATATTGCATCTTACACGTATATCACATTGCACGTTCATTTTTGATACAATGGGCTGGATCCAGACCTAATTAAGGGGTAGATCCAGAACTACGTGTGCCGTACGTATATTCGCGGAGCGTATTTTCGCACACATAAGTTCGCTACACTCCCCTCGGCACACCCCTTGCACGGACGTATTTTGTCAAAATACGCTACCCAAACCCTACCTTAACTTTTCCAAACGTAACAGCATACGTCCGCTAACGGGCGTACAGACTACGCGAACGTACGCAGCTTAGCACGCCCATACTGTACCACCCCCCGCCTACTACACGTAAAACGCACGTATTGTTGACGAACGTAAATTTGGCACGCCCACACGTAAGTATTTACGTGAGACATACGTGAATCACCCATACGTTCTAAATTACGCTACGTGAATGTGCGTATTTTCTATGGTGCGCATGCGCAGTGCGTTCAAATCTGCGAATTTACGTCTCCACCACGCGGAAATGCGTAGTTCTGGATCTGCCCCTAAGTGCTTGAACTTAGTACTGAGCTAAACCATTGCCCCTAAGTGCTTGAACTTAGTACTGAGCTAAACCATTTTGATTGCAGGGGGAGTCATATTTCACCTGTTGCAAACAGTCTAAGGGGTCCATTTATTATAACGCTCATTGTGAGCGTTATTGTTCAGTGCAAGGCTCGCTGCTCCTCTCAGCGAGTCTTGCACTTGTTTTCGGCACATTTAATATATCTCACCTGTCCGGCGAGGTCCCATGATGATCTGCGGGACTTTCGCCGGGATCGAGTGAAGAATTAGTTCTCGCGCATGCGCAGTAGCTGTCTTTTGGGACTTAGAAACTTTTGTCCCAAAAGGCAAGTAACACTGCGCATGCGTGGGAATCCGAAACAGACGCGGCGTCGGGACAGGTAAGAAATCTATTTTGTATCGTTTTTTAAAGTTATTATTATATTAAAGTATTTTTAATAATAATGTATTCATTATCTATGTAAAAAATGTTTTTAAAATGTTTTCATTTTTAATTTTTTGTACATTTTCGTTAGTGTTTTGTATTCCAGTGGTCTCCCAAATTATATATGCCCCTTTTCCTGCACCTAATAACAGCTATTAAAGGGAGGAAAAGGGGGATATATGGGGGGACCGCTGTAATACCTACCCTAACGCCATCTTAAGATGGTGCTATTTAACGTATTGGCGCGGATCGTTAAAATCCGCGCCGACACTTTGAAAATTCAGCGATCAGCCCGCCCGCATTCATTAGAGCAGGCTGGCGATCGGGGTAGGAATGCTAATGATCACCATGGTTTCCATGGCGATCATTGCATTAGTAAATGTGATGCCTTCATTTTCAGGAGATAAAGACCGTTTTCAGGTGAAAATGGTCTTAATTTCCTGAAAATGAAGTTATCACCATTTAGTAAATGGAGCCCTATATAACAGTGTGATAGTAACGCTGGTCAGTATCTGTGTAATAATATAATAATAATATAATAGTATTAGAGATGAGAGGTTATAAATAACAGTGTAATAGTAACGCTGGTCAGTATCTGTGTAATAATATAATAATATAATAGTATTAGAGATGAGAGGTGATAAATAACAGTGTGATAGTAAAGCTGGTCAGTATCTATCTGCAGTAAGGAATTCAAAGATATCTCCCTGCATGCTAATACAATTATTTGACTTGACTCCCCCTAAAATCAACATGGTTTTTCCCAGCTGTAATCTTCCTCTCTTAATTTCAAGCTCTTATTTAAGTCTGGATCAAGCCCTAGGTTCACTTCCTGGAACAAGGATGTCGATATAAGGACTAATGGTCTTTAAATGTAAAAAAAAACGCAATCTGCATTTGGAAATGCTATATACAAATAACGGGCCTTAAATTCACCTTATGGCTCTATCTCCCCCTTCATACTATCAGAACAGCTGCTCCATATCAATATCAGTTTCAGAAATGGTGCTGTCTTTCATTACACTGAAGACGGGAGACAAAGGAATGAAACATTTTTTATTGCACAATATACACTATAAAGTTATCATTCTATTTAGGCTATTACAGCTTTCATTGATAAATATTATTCTAGTATCAGCCATGTAAATCACAGACGTCTTATATACTGTCAACATAAAGTCCCTCTTTAATGATTGACAGGTCAATGACAACACAGATCATACAAGCAGGTAGACCGCTGTGTGATACAGGTGACATTGACACAAGCAGTCTGGAAGGGAGTCTTACACTGCACTGATTGCATATTGTACATATTGCAGCTGAGCCTGAAGCAATGTGAGCAGGCAGTAATGGTGACATCAGCACACACTGAGACAGAGCAGGCTAAGAGTTCATCTGATCAGGGACTGTGCTCTGTGCTTTACCGAGTTGGGATCGAGGAACAGGAAGGAGAGGAGAGAGAACAAGCTGGGAAATAGAACATGCTAGGGCGGCCACTAGTGGAGAGAAAATGAATTACATGTTTGCAAAACCACAGAAATCTCACAGAGAATATTATTAATCTGTGGTAGGTGTGGAAGGGGTTTTACAGACACTCAGAAATCCCCCCCTGCAAAAATATGCTACGCTATCAAACCTGCGTGTTAGATTGGGTCAGCTCCTAGTGTATAGAACTTGTGTGAGCCTGGATATAAAAATATTGGGTTCTTTGGAATTTCTTTTAGTGCTACATCAATTCCCAGGTGAAGGTAGATACACTGTATTTACCTGTAGAATTGTCCAAGAAGCTCTGACGCTCTGCATTCTCCTGTCAGTCATATCATTCCCTCACACCACTACACTTGTGAGCAGATAGTGTCTTCCACAGAATCCTCACCAGGATACACACTTTTGCAATTAACGCCCAGTAAACATGGTTTTCCTTCCCCATTAGCTTGCTGTAAAAGCATGTTAGATCAGGCAGATAAAAGGCCAGGACACTTAGCAAATTGCTGCACGACTGTTCCTGCACCAGGCATAAACAAGCACGGAGGCCTCTGGAGTGACGTGTTCCAGCCTAAGGTAGAATTTCGAGACTGGAATTGGAGCATTTGAAGAAATCTTTAACTGGTGGGTCATCTGGACGTTTCAGGCCTGGAGGGGTGTGCAGCAAGCTGATTAACTTCATGGCGAATATTTCAAGTCAAGACTTTGTACCTTTCTTAAATTACTGATATACAAGAATGTTTCAAAGTCTCCGTGTACTTCAAGACATATTATATCATCAGCTGAAATGCTTAGAAAGTGCTCTGTGCAGCAGAGAGGAGTCATGTTCTCTAGTCAACAAAAACTAGAACTTTTACACCGAAACATGGACCCGGTCCTAAGACAAATCAAGCTCCAAACGAGATGTATTTGCTGCTATGATGGCCTGATTATGACACTGACACAGCCAAGAGCTTTAATTGGGACTGTATCAGAGCCGACACCTGTTGAATGAAGAATATTTCAAACTCGGAGCAGGCACAGTGTCCAATGTTCTTATTCTGCAAGGTACCTATTCTGGTTAGGTTTAGGCTGGGAGGGTTAAGCTGCAGAGAAGGTTAAGGTTAGGCTGCGGAATAAGAATGGTTAGGGTTAGAGGAGGGTTAAAGTTAGGTTGTGGTGAGGGGAGGGTTAGGGTTAGAGGAGGGTTAAGGTTAGGTTGTGGTGAGGGGGGGGGGTTATGGTTAGGCTGCGAAATGGGGATGGTTAAGGTTAGAGGGGGGTTAAAGGTAGGCAGCAGAGGGGGGGG
>WWET01005625.1:7395-19036 GCA_011038615.1 Limnodynastes dumerilii
AGGAAAAAAAGGTAGGGGATGGACGGCAAATTAAAAAATAATATACAGTACAGACATACAGGTCAGGGATGGACAGCATAGTACATAATAATATACAGTAAAGACATACAGGGTAGGGATGGACAGCATAGTACATAATACAATATAAATATGAAAAATATCACAAAAATAAAAGGGGAGAGTGGCAGAGGAGGGAACAGCACTAGGATGGAGGGCCCTGCTCACGTGAGCTAACTCACTAAGTGAGAGGGAAGAACTTACAGAAGACATAAGGATGGGGAAGGAAGTTGACTGCTAGTGTGAGCGAAGGAGAGGATGAAGAAAGGAAGAGAAGGGATTGATGTAGAGTGTGGTGAGGATGTTAAGTGAAGGAGGGGTAGGCTAGCCTGAACAAGTGCGTTTTGAGTGAGCACTTGAAGACCTGCAATGTGGGGGAGAGTCTGACTGAATAAGGGAGGTCATTCCAGTGCAAAGTTGCAGCACGGGAGGAAGTCTTGGACAGGGGCATGAGATGTGGTAATCAGTAGGGAGGCCAGACAGGGCTGGTCAGCAAGAAGGGGTTTGGAGCAGTGGATGAGAAGATCTTACCCTCACCTTTAAGGCCATCTTCTCATCCACTGCTCGAAACCCCTTTCCTCCCTCTCCGTTCTGCTAACCAGCACTGTCTGACCTCCCTACTGATCACCAAGTCTCACGCCCCTGACTTTCTCCGTGCTGCACCTCTGAGGACTGAAGCGGACAGGAAGCCTGTGGAGCATTTGACATAAAGGAGATGCCGAGGTAGAGCGGCATGAGAGGAAGATGAGCCTGGAAGTAGCACTGAGTATAGATTGAAGGGGGGCAAGAAAGATGAACAGAAGATCAACAAGGATGAGGTTACAGTAGTCGAGACATTATATGACTAGAGAGGGGATGATGGTTTTCATAGGTTAACTGATGAGGAAGGGACGGATGCCTGCAATATTGCATAGGTGGAAACAATAAGAATGAAAGAGGGCATGGATGTGTGGTATAAAGGAAAGTGAGGAGTCAAGGATGACACCTAGGCAGCGAACTTGAGGAAAGGAGGAGATAAAGGTATCACTAACGGTTATGGTGATGGAGGGAGGAAATACAATGATTTCCGTTTTGTCCATATTCAGCTTGAGGAAGTGTTTGGCCATCCATGTGGATAGGGACGCAAGGCACTCAAAATCTTACACAGAAGAGAGGGGCTGAGGTCAGGGGAGGAGAGGTAAATTTGAGTGTCATCAGTGTATAGGTGGTAGTTAAAACCAAAGGTGCTGTCAAGGTTACCCAGCGAGGAGGCGTAGAGGGAGAAGAGGAGTGGGCCAAGGACAGAGCCCTGGGGGACACCAACAGGGAGTGGAGGTATTGGGGGAGGATGTGGATGAACTAGGGGTGTCACGTTCAAGGGGTGTTTGGGATCTGTCCCGGGTGTCAGAGAAGGTTGGAATTGGAAGTGAGCCGGTTTAATGAAGGACGGGTGCATACAGAAAATAAAGAAACACAATGGTGAACAGTCTTTGAATCAGGGAGTGCAGGGGAGCCAAGGGGACTGGAGGTGCAAGGGAAATGATAAAGTCCGTGAACAGGGGTACACACTGGTAGGTGGGAGAGACTACGACTGGATAGGCGTAGTAATAAAGTCCAGGTAGTAATGACTGTAGAATGGTGGAAAGATGAACTGGAAGAATCCGGGTTGAAGAAGCTGTAGAGTTTAAGGCTGAGATGAACAAGGTGAATCCGGGTTGCAGATACTGTAGAGTTGGAGGTCGAGATGTACAAGGTGAATCCGGGTTGTAGACACTGTAGAATTGCTTAAAAGATGTAATCATTTATTAAATCTGAATAAACACCATATGAAAATAATTCAATAAAATTGAAAACGAACAGCAGTATCAAAAAGACTTGTCTTAGAGATATATTATATATATTATATACTAAATCAGCCTGGATTTCATTTCCACATATGTGCAGAGGATAACGAGTCAGATACTTGGCGCTTGTGAGTTAATCCACTGTTATTTCCGTGCACCCGACATCGACTCCAATCCAAGTGCACTAAGCTGTATTTGCATCCTTACAACACAATATACAAATTGACGCTCTGTAAAGGCTTTAATGTTCACCAAACTTGTGGAGAAGAACATAGCAGGGACTCGGGGCACGTGGGCTTCTGTAACTATCCCCGTACACCCAACACCGGCTTCCAATTAAAATATCACATCGTAACTGCAAATTCTGGGCCTGATTCAGAGAACCGGAACGAACGATAGTTCTGTGCGTATTTTTAGGGTCGGATCGATTTTGCATCAACTGCGCATGCGTAGTAATAGTGCAACGCCATGTACGTTGAAGTTAAGGTCGGAAATGCCTTAAGGTCGGACTTGTGAATCGGGCGGAGACTAATGCGACCCTAAGTGCGGCGGAAATATATGGACCTAAGCATAGAAATGGGAGGGGGAGGCATTTAGATGAGGGAAAGTGGGCGCGCTTACAGAGATGGGCCCTAAATATACGCAACTAATACACATAGGGTCGGAAATGAGTGCGGCCAGTTAGGGCAAGTCTATGAAGGTGGAAGTTTAGGTCTGGCCGGAGGTTGCGAGGGGAGTGACTGTTTATTCTGGTGGGTGTAACCTGTTCCGACCTGCCACTTAGATGCGTATATTTGCAGCGCCGGAGCGACGGGAGAAGGCAGGCACCAGAAGATGACAGAGCGGGTAAGTGCGGCGTCTACCGCAATATGTCATAGTGCCCCCCCCCTGTTACGGGTGGCCTCCAGACGCCCAATCAAGGTCTTGGTTTTGTCAAGAAATTTCTAAACTAATCTGGGCGCATTAACGTCAGCAGCGCGGATCCAAGCCCGCTCTTCAGGGCCAAAGCCCTTCCAATCCACTAAGAACTCGGTATGACCATGGCGAGTCCTAGAATCCACGATCTCCTTAATTTCAAATTCTTCATCCTGAGAGCCAGAAATTCTAGATGGTTTCTTGAGGGATGAAGAATATCTGTTGAGAACCAGAGGCTTGAGTAAGGAGATGTGGAACGAGTTGGGTACCTTCAGATAAGAAGGGAGATCCAATTTATAGGCCACTGGGTTGATGACCCTACTGATCTTAAATGGTTCAAGGAATCTTGGAACAAACTTCATAGATAAAACTTTTAACCACAGGTTTTTAGATGACAACCACAGTCGGTCTCCAGGCTGAAGAGAAAGAATGGCTTTTCTCTTGCGGTCCGCCTGAAGCTTGTGCCGTTTAGAAGACTTGACCAAGGCAGATCTCACCTTCTTCCAGATCTGGGCGAATCTCTTCAGAGATGTTGCTGAAGCAGGTACTGATTCAGCCGGCAGTAGCGAGAAAGGTGGCACTCTTGGCTGGTATCCATAGACTTCCTTAAGCAGAGTATCATCCAACGATTCGTGATAGTGGTAGTTGTGCGAGAATTCTGTCCAAGGTAGCAGATCTACCCAATCGTCCTGAGAGGATGACACATAGAGCCTGATGAAGGTTTCCAAATCTTGGTTCACCCGCTCGGTTTGGCTGTTCGTCTGGGGATGGTATACAGTGGAAAACTTGAGTGTGACACGCAGACTCTGGCACACGGCTCTCCAAAACCGAGCGGTAAACTGCACTCCCCTATCAGACACGATTTCCTCTGGGCAGCCATGCAGGCAGAAAATCTCAGACACGAAGAGTTGAGCCAAAGCTGGCGCTGAAGGCAACCCCTTGAGCGGGACAAAGTGGGCCATTTTGGAGAATCGGTCCACGATGACCCAAATAGTATTGAATTTCCGACAGGGAGGCAGGTCTGTGACAAAATCCATTGACACATGAGTCCATGGAGACTTGGGTACAGACAAGGGTTGTAGTGCTCCCAAAGGCGGTCTGCGAGGAGTTTTGTGCTGAGCACAGTGGGAACATGCATTTACAAAAGCTTTCACATCATCTCGAAGAGTTGGCCACCAGTAAAGTTGTGAGATGAAAGCTAATGTCTTGGTGATGCCGGCATGTCCAGCAAAACGAGAAGTATGAGCCCATGACATGAGTTTTTTCCTGAGTGCCAAGGACACGAAGGTTTTCCCAGCAGGGATGACTTGGGTACTGGATAGCATGACTGGATCCAGAATGAGACGATCCTCCTCTGCGTCTTCCGTATAGAATTGTTGGGACAAACCATCAGCTTTGACATTCTTTGTGCTGGGCCGGAAGCGAAGTTGCAGATTGAATTGGGAAAAAAACAAGGACCACCGGCCCTGACGAGGGTTTACACATTGTGCTGTCTTGGAATATAACAGATTTTTGTGATCTGTGTAGACCACAATGGGATGAATAGCTCCTTCCAAGAGGTATCTCCACTCCTGAAGGGCTAACTTCATGGCGAGTAGCTCCTTCTCTCCGATGGTGTAATTCTTTTCGGCAGGTAAGAATTTCTTAGAGAAGAAGCCACACGGTTGGGTCTGACCGTCTGAGAATGTCTGAGAAAGTACAGTTCCAACTCCTTCTGATGATGCATCCACTTCCAGAAGAAATGGCAAGGTGGTATCTGGTTGTCTGAGGATTGGAGCGGTGACAAACGCTTCCTTTAACTGCTGAAAGGCTTCGAGACTGGGTGTTGGCCATTTTGCTGGATTGGCCTCTTTCCGAAGTTATGGAAGTGATGGGCGAGAGGACTGTAGAGTAGTGCTGGATGAAGCGGCGGTAGAATTTGACGAAGCCAATGAATCACTGGGTTCCTTGAAGAGTGGTGGGCTGTGGCCAATCCAGGATTGCCTGAATTTTGACTGGATCCATTTGGATCTGGGTTCCCGAAAGAATGAATCCAAGAAATGAAATGTTGTCTGCTTCAAAGATGCACTTTTCTAGCTTACAATACAGATGATTTTCCCGTAGACGAGAAAGACTTCCTTGACGGTCTGACAATGAGTGGTCAAATCTTTAGCGAATATCACTATATCATCGAGATATACTACCACTGATGTATTCAGCAAGTCCCTGAAGATCTCGTTCATGAATCCCTGAAACAGATCATTACTGAGCCTGAAAGGCATTACAAGGTACTCGTAATGCCCGTCACGAGTGTTAAAAGCCATTTTCCATTCGTCTCCACTTCGAATGCAAATCAAGTTATACGCTCCTCTGAGGTCCAACTTTGTAAAAACCGTGGATCCCTTGATCCGATCAAACATTTCTGGAATCAGGGGTAAAGAGTAACGGTTCTTGACGGTGACGTTCAATCCCCGATAATCAATACATGGGCGGAGCCCTTTGTCTTTCTTCTTCACGAAAAAGAAGCCGGCACCAGCAGGAGAAGAGGAAGGACGAATGAAGCCCCTGGCAAGGTTTACTTGAATATACTCAGACATGGCTTAAGTTTCAGGCAGAGGCAGAGGGTAAGATCTTCCTCGAGGAGGAGACGTTCCAGGTACAAGATCGATTGGGCAGTCCCAAGGACGGTGAGGTGGGAGGATCTCGGCGGACTGCTTGCTGAATACATCAATGAATTCTTGGTAGTGTACAGGTAGCTCAGACGATGCCGTGGTTTTGACAAGGCGATGAGGTTTTACAGAGGCAAGACAATGTTTAAAACAATATCGGCTCCAGCGGATGATCTCTGACGGGCACCAATCTATATGAGGGTTGTGCTGCTGAAGCCATGGTAACCCAAGAATTACTGGGAAGGTGGTCTTGGGCAAGACCAAGAACCAGATGGTTTCAGAGTTTAAGACTCCCATCCGAAGTTGAAGTCTGGTGGGTGATGTACCACCTGGTATCCGACTGCCATCTACCTCTGTAAGGTAGGTAGGTATAGTGGGTGGCTTGGTAGAAATTTTCAACTCTTCCACAGTGTCTCGAGAGATAAAATTTTCACCAGCACCTGAGTCAAGGAGAGCGGTAAGATTGGTGGAGACGAAGTTCAAGGTCTGGACGATAGGCAAGGTACAGTCTTTTGCGGTGAAGGAGCGAAGTGGCACCCCTAACTTAGGCTCCTCAGATGCAGTTAGGAGCGCGCGTCTCCCGGGCGCTTAGGACATTGAAGTCGAAGGTGTCTGGACTCTCCGCAGTAGAAACAGAGATTATTGTTGGTACATCTTTCACGTTCCTGATCTGTGATACGGGATTTACCCAATTGCGTGGGTTCCTCAGATGGAGGCAGTGAATTTCTAGAACGAGTGGGTACAGACGTCTTTCGGCCGATAGGCCTCTTTCCGTTCAGAGGCTCTTTCCCGATGACGGATGTCCACTTGAGTACAGACAGAGATAAGGTCATTCAAGGACATTGGTAACTGGGAAGAAACGAGGATATCTTTAATACGATCAGACAGACCATGCCAGAAGATAGAAACCAGAGCCTCTTCTCCCCAAGATAATTCTGAAGAGAGGGTTCGGAACTGGATAACATACTGACCCATGGTCAGATCCTTCTGGCGTAGGCGCAGCATATCTGTAGCAGCGGATGAAGATCTTCCAGGAACATCAAAGATAACTCTGAAGGTTTCCAGTAAACTGTCCAGATTGGTAAGCATAGGATCATTCTTCTCCAGGAGAGGAGAAACCCAGTCTAGGGCTTGTCCGCATAATAAAGAAATGATATATGCCACTTTAATGCCGTCTGTAGGAAAGTTCCCTGGTTGCAACTTGAAATGGAGCAAACATAGATTCAAGAAACCCCGGCAAAGTTTTGGAGTCCCATCATACTTGGCTGGGGTAGACAAGGGTATTCTAGGAATTCTAAAAGAATTTCCGGACAAGGAAGCAGGACTTTGGTGCATTACGGTGTGTTGAAAGGCACCAACTTGGTTAGCAAGTTCGTGAAGGCATGATACCACTTGTCCCATGGTCACTTCTTGCCGTTCAATTCTTGTGGCCATGTCAGAAGCTGTTCTCTGTGGGTTTGCCCCGGTAGGATCCATCGGGCCATGTTCAAGGGGTGTTTGGGATCTGTCCCGGGTGTCAGAGATTGAAGCAACTGAGAGGGTTAGAATTGGAAGTGAGCTGGTTTAATGAATGATGGGTGCATACAGAAAATAAAGAAACACAATGGTGAACAGTCTTTGAATCAGGGAGTGCAGGGGAGCCAAGGGGACTGGAGATGCAAGGGAAATGATAAAGTCCGTTAACAGGGGTACACACTGGTAGGTGCGAGAGACTATGACTGGATAGGCGTAGTAGTAAAGTCCAGGTAGTAATGACTGTAAAATGGTGAAAAGATGAACTGGGAGAATCCGGGTTGAAGAAGCTGTGGAGTTTGAGGCTGAGATGAACAAGGTGAATCCGGGTTGCAGATACTGTAAAGTTGGAGGTCAAGATGTACAAGATGAATCCGGGTTGTAGACACTGTAGAATTGGTGGTTAAGATAACCAAGAAGAATCCGGGTTGTAGATGCTGTAGAATTGGAGGTTTCAGACAAGATGGTTCCAGGTTATAGATGCTGTAGACGTGGAACTTGAGCTGAATTGCACTGGAGACTGGACCAGGACTGGATGGACTGGACCAGGACTGGATTGACTGGACCAGGACTGGATTGACTGGACCAGACAGGACTGGATCAGGCAGGACTGGATCAGGCAGGACTGAATCAGGCAAGACTGGATCAGGCAGGATTGGATCAGGCAGGACTGGATCAGTCAGGAATGGATCAGGCAGGACTGGATCAAGATACTAGCAAACAGGATCAGGATCAGAGCTCAATGAAGGAGTACCAGGCACCTAGAGGACCTAGTTGTTTTGGCACTGAACAGCGCGACTGCAGGCTTTAAATAGTGCGCCCTGCGCACTCATTGGCTGAAGGACCGGAGAGCAGTGATTCTATTGGTGGAGTGCTGTCAGGTGAGTATTCCAAGATGGCGGCGCCCACGGACCGGAGCACCGCCGAACTTGCCGCCCAGAACCACGAGGAGGATGCCAGGATCCAGACATCGGCAGCATCATGGTAAGTAGTGGAGTCTGTCACTGTAATAGTGGCAAACTCCATGAGACCACAGCGCCGGAGCGATGGGAGAAGGCAGGCACCAGGAGACGACAGAGTGGGTAAGTGTGGCGTCTGCCGCAATATGTGATAAGGGGTGGAAACAGAGTAGGTGCAGTCAGAGAGAATATTAAAACCAGGAGAGAACATTGTCAGTGAGACCAAAAGACAGGAGGGTTTAAAGCAGAAGAGGATGGTCAACGGTGTCAAAAGCAGCTGACGGATCAAGAAGGATCTGGATTTGCCAGATAACAGATCATTGGTCACTTTGTTAAGGGCAGTCTCAGTGGAATGGAGGGACTGGAAACCAGATTGGAGGGGATCCAGGAGAGAGGTGTCAATGAGATAGCTGATGAGACATTGGTAGACTTAGCACTCAAGGAGTTTGGAGGTAAAGAGGAGAAGGGATATAGGTCGGCAGTTGGAGGGGCATATAGGGTCCAAATTAAGTTTTTTGAGACAAGGGCATGCTTAAAAGAGGAAGTAAAGATACCAGATGAGAGGGAAAGGTTGAAAACGTGGGTTAGATGAGAGCAGGCAGTGGGAGAGAGGTGTATGAGAAGGTGTGAGGGAATGGGGTCCACATTACAGGTTGAGGGTGCTGAGGATATTATTAGGGAGTGAATTTCGTCGCTGTGAATTTTACTATTAAATGTAATGCTAAAATGGAAACACAATAACTTGTTTATGCTACAAGAAAAAATAAAGAATGAGGGTTAAAGGGTTAAGATTGGTGATGATGTAAGGGTGGTGTTAATAGCTCTGGTCCAATTATAGTAAGTATTGGTCTTCTGACAGAAGGTTCATCCAAGAGTCACCCTTGACAGAAGCACTCCCATCCCCCCTTCCCTATGAGTTATGTGTTTGTGTTTGTTCCGGGGTGATGATTTATGAGGTTTATGATTCATGAAGTATGTTGGATTGATTTGGGTTTCTGTAACTCATGTGATGGCAGTAAGTATGTATAAACAACAGTGGAGTAAATGGATATTGTGTTACTTGCCTCCTGACTTACTGACTTGGTGCTTTGTCACTGCTTGTTGATTGGTGCCATGGCATTAAATGGGCAGGCGTACACTCCAGCATCCTCCGAGGGAGTGGGCTAGTTTCTTGTTTGGCTTCATCCATATGGGTCCTGTGGGAGCTAAGGTAATACCACTGGCCCTTTTATACATTCTTTTAGCTATAATGGCCCTAATTCAGTGTTTGATAATAAAAGGAAAGTTACACCTAGGAAAAACCATGTTGATTTCAGGGGGAGTCAAATACATTTTATTTCATGGATGCAGGGAGAATAATTGGCTTTTGCTTATTGCACAGTGATACTGACCAGCTTCACTCTTACAATGAGAGGAAAAAAAATCTTTAAAAATAGCGCTCCACTCAAGGAGTTGCTGCCAACAACAGAGGTGATTTTACCTATCACCTGTAGAATTTAGCAGCAGAAAACTGTTATCTAATGCCGCTACTCCTTGTAGGCACACACACAGGAAATGTAAAAACATAAATTTTATTCCATAATAGTCATAGCAAAAATATCAAACCTACATAAAAAAAAACAAAGAACCAGAATAGGCACACAAAAAGGAGAATAAATAACAATCAGTAAAAAGATCAATAAAACATTGTAGTAGTCCTTTAGGGAAAAACTCTCCTAGTGAAGGAGCTTACTTGCAGCAGTCCGTTTATGATGGAGAATAGACTGATGTCAGAGGTGCTACAATGTAGATGGTATTAAAGCCCGGGCTGTAGCAGCAACTTAACAAAGGGAATTGTATGCAAAGCAAGAGTCCTTGGAGAGTATGACTGTTCACCGACGCGTTTCCGTTCTCTGTAAACTTTCCTCAGGGTGTCAGCAGACTTTGGATAGTAAACATCAGCTTTCAGCTATAATACTGTTTGCAACAGATGAAATTTGACTCCCCTGCAATCAACATGGTTTAGCCCTGGAGTCCTCTCTTATTTTCTCTGAAAAAGAGCCAATCTGTTTATTGGCATGTTTCACTTTATTATTTTAATAAATATTTGCCTTATTTTATGAATATAGAGATTTGATTTTCACCCATTTTCTAAGTGTTTCGATCAAATTGTGGCCCATTTTCTATTATGTATCTTCCACGATACCCGATTGTAATTTATCCATTCGGACTGTTGCAAGTCCCCGCTGTGAAGGCTCACATTGTGAAAGATGTTTTTCAGCTGTCCCTATTTCTAATGCAAGCCCTCTCACATACCCCCCAACATTTGAAAATTCGAAAGAAGGACAACGTTTTGCGGCCTGGTAGAGGTTGTGTGTCTTGTACCACCCAGTGGGCGTGTCTGAAAAAGTGGGTGTATCTTGCACTGCCCAGACCAGCGGGTCTAGTGCCTGCCCCTTTTATTCAGCCATCCATATGTCTGTCTCTTATTATTTGTCCAGCCTCCATATCTGCCCCTTATTATTATTATGTCTAGCCTCCATATGTCTCCCCCCTGTTTGTTTGTCCAGCCTCCATGTCTTCCCCTTATTATTATGTCCAGCCTCCATGTCTGCCCCTTAATATTATGTCCAGCCTCCATGTCTACCTATTATTATTATGTCGAGCCTTCATGTCTGACCCCTATTATTATGTCCAGCCTCCATGTCTGTCCCTTATTATTATGTCCAGCCTCCATGTCTGCCTCTTATTATTATGTCCAGCCTTATTACCAGTACCTACCTCCAATGTCTGCCCCCATATGCCAGTGCCTGCCTCCAATGTCTGTCCCCATATGCCAGAGCCTACCCCCAATGTCTTCCCCCAATTGCCAGCCTCCATCTGCCTCCTAATGCCAGTGGCTGCCTCCATGTCAGACCCTTTTATTATCTTACTTACCTTTGTAGTCTTCCTTACTCCGCGGCGCTCCCTCTGCTTGTCTCTCTCTCTCTCCGGCTGCCGTCTGCTCCGTGGGGAGCCCTGTAGGACCAAAACTCTTTACTTGAACAGCAGTGACCTTACAGGTTAGGTCACTGCCATTTACTGTAACAGGTTTGGTCTTACAAGGCTCCTATAGGAGCCCTGTATTACCTGTTCTGTGCTGGGGAAAAGCTCTGCTGCATATACAGCACGGCGGGGCTTTTAAAAAAAAACAAAACAACTTTATCCCAAGAGTCTGATCTCTCGGGACAAGTTGTGAGGCGGGCGGGACAGCGGGACAGTCCCCTGAAAGTGGGACTGTCCTGCTACAATCGGGACACTTGGAAGGGTATGCTCTCAGAATTTTGAATGGGTGAGTATGTGATTTGCATACTCACCAATTTATTTTCGGAAGTGCCGCCGCTGGGGACTTAGGGTTAGGCAGCATGTGGTGAGACTTAGGGTTAGGCTGCTTGGAGGGGGGCTTAGGTTTAGGCTGCTGGGGGGGGGACTTAGGGTTAGGCTGCGAGGGTGGAGAGACTTAGGGTTGGGGTTAGGGAGCGGGTAGGGGGAAACTCACCTTTCGGAGAACTGTGACGTAACTCTGAACGTACGTACCAGCCTAGTATCAACAGCGTAACTACGAACGAAGGGGCGTGCCAGACATACGACACTCGTAATGACAATTCGAAGGTGGGGGGAAGCATTTAAAACATACAGTATGGGCTTAGGGCCTGATCCAGAGCTACGCCGATGCGCTGTGCTTACTAAAGCACAGCGTATCGGCGTT